>QEPC01011926.1:2730831-2740882 GCA_003113815.1 Sphenodon punctatus | reverse complement strand
CCTGCTACATTTGGCCTTCCAGTGACCTGACAGAAGACCATGTTTTAGCCACCCGAACACAACCGAACGCGATTCGAATTGAATGAACTGTTCGGCCATTTCGTTGTTCGGTGTTCGGTTCCGTTCGGTGTGTTCGCCATTTTTGTCGTTCGGTGTTCGGTTCCGTTCGGTGTGTTCGCCATTTCGTTGTTCGGTGTTCGGTTCCGTTTGGTGTGTTCGTGTTCGTGTTCGGTTGTCCGAACAGGCCGAGTTCGGGCCGAACACCGAACTACCGAACCGCGTTCGCCCATCCCTACAAATTGCTAAAGGCAATTACCCCCACCAGGTTAATTCTAATTGAATAAAGAGTGCAGCCGTTTAAATCCAAGAACTTTTGTCCTTGTCTCATTCCAGATGCGCCGACAAAGGGAAGATTAGAGATGAGGCAATAGCTGGCAGGGGAGTCAGTGGGTGCTTTTAGACGGATGTGGAGGCAGCCAGCACCCGAAGCTGATCCAGGGGTGCACCCCCACGTCCACCCATTTCCACCCCGCCTGGGTCTGCTTTAGACAAACCTGGCAGGTTCGCTGGCCCCTAGTTCACTCACATGGTGCCCCCCCCATCATAGAGTTGCAGGAGATTGCCCGACACTCTAGTCTGGTGCCCACAACTCTATAGTGTTGTCCAGGGTAATGGCCATCCAAGAGTGGAGCTGCAGCGAGGGTCCACCCATCAGACGGATAGTAGCTCCACTTTCAACCAGTGCCCAGGGTTTGGCCAGCCTGCTCTGCCAATGGTGTTCCGGGATGTTCTGATGCGTCACTGGCAGGGTTGTTCTGCCTGCTGAGCTTGTACATTTGGAGGGGTGCTTTTAAAGGGACTGTCCTTTAGAAGGGTGGGTGAAGTGGGCTGGCGTAAGCAGAACTGGAGCTGCCATCCATCATAAAGCACCCATGTCAAGAGATGGGGTTTTTCAGCAGGGGTTGGACAACCACAGTTTTGAGGCAGTCAGTCTCCCTGCCCTCTCAAAGGGAGGCATTGACAAGGCCAGCCAGTAACAGTCCTGGAGTTGCTTGCCTAGCTTTCACCAGCTAGTACAGGCATGGATCTGATTCACAACTGGTTAAAGCTGATCCAAGCAAACAACAACATCTAGCCTTCCTAACCCCAAACTCTGACTCTGCATTCAAACCAGCAATTTTGCAAATCAGTAGTGTCATACTGTGATATTTTCCTATATGAGTTGGTTTGAACTGGTTTGGGTGTCCCAAACCAGTTAGTGAACCATTTTTGGCCTGAACCTGAACAACTTTAGTGACAGCTGAATCTGAACAAGAATTGAACCAAAAGAATTACCGGTTTAACACCTTGAAATAAGGGACACTTGCCAAAACTAACCTCCACTCCTATGCACCTAAGTGTGCAAAGGGGTGGGGCTTATTGGCTGAGAGGTGGGGCTTATTGGATGAGGGGTGGGGCTTATTGGCTGAGGGAGCGGGTCTTATCCCTCTGGCCACTGGCAATGTTGGGAGATTCCTATAATTACCCCTATGGTCCTGCCGGGAGCGTTGGGGAAGGGCTTCAGAGGAGATAAGCTACTCTCTCCCTCTGGCAGCAATCCTTCCCTTTGTTCCAGCCAGTGCAGAAAGAGATCCTTTATTCCAACAGGACATGCAGCAAAAAAGCTGAGTCAAATCTTTGACTGGGGCCACGTAGGGTTTTTAGACTTTGCATAGTTAAAGCTAGAGAGCTTTAAGGTCTGCTGATCATGCATCTGACTTTATTTTACCACTCTCCACACAGAGGAACACCTGACTTCCTGCTGAGAATTCTGGGTCACACAGTCCAGCAGGCATTTCCTGTACTAAATGCGACCATAAGGAAAATTTCCACTAGAGGGCATTGAAAATGCTACATGCTTATATTAGGGCATTTTCACATGGACATTTAATTAAGAATTAAAGCCTTAACTCCGTTGTAAGGTGTCCGTGTGAACGCCTCTAATCCTAGTTTATCAGCAAGGATTAAGGAAAAAATTGGTATTTATAAACCCTTGATTGCTAGGGTTTATGATATCTGGATGTCAAACTAATCCTAGATAGTGTCCCTGTGAATGACTAATCAGGATTAGTTAACTAATCCTGATTAAAGCCACAGAGTCCAGTGTAAAGACCTGACTTTCTTTCTGGGAATTTCCTGCTCTATGGTACATAGGGCACATGATCGTGGAGCGATTGTATTATCTCTGTCATTGCTCCACGATGGATTGTGGAGCTCCAAGTTTAAAAAACGGCTCCCTCTTCAAGAAATGTTTTAATCCTAGTTAGAATTGAATTGATAACATCAGATGAAGCTTTCTGATGTAATGTAATTCAAACTATTCTCTGTATCAGAATTTAATAAATTATTGATTTTCTTCTACTTCAGTGACTACTGCTTTTCTCTATATGGACTTTTCTCTATACAGATTTTAAATCAAAAGGTTTAAATACTGCACGTCTCATTGCCCTGGGGTACTGGAATACACCCAGTACATTCACTTACAAAGTTTCATGCCACAGGGCAGGGTAGGGGAAACGACTAGAGCAGAGAGCGGAGGGTTGGAGGGCTTTTTAAATTAGGGTGCTTGCAGATGGAAGCAGCAGGAGGGGGAACCCGAGTTCACTTTCATCAGCGTGAGCGCTGCTCTGGGTGGTGGGGGAAACCACTGGGTTGGAGAGCAGAGGGGTAAAGGTTTTTTTTTTAATTATGCTGCTTGCAGACGGGAGCAGCGGGTGGGGGAACTTCAGTAAAGCTCTGCTCATGTACCGGTTTTTTTGGCTACTTCAAAAGTGATGTTGCAGAGAAAACACATGACATAGGAGTCCCAGAAAACATTGTGCTGAGCACGGCAGCAAAGCACCGTGGGATTTAAATTCATCCTGGAGACTCTAAATCTTGATTGACAGTAAGATTGCATTTACACGAACTATCAAGGATTAACGTTATCTAGCATTAAAATGTCCGTGTGAACAAATAGGAGTTTGTGAATCCTAGATAATATGCTCTGATTCTATCGAAGATTAGTTTGTCTGTGTGAAAACGCCCTTAGCGTATTAATCAATAGACTGAAATTAAGACACCTCATCTTCTGGACTACTGAATCCTTCCCGCTGTTGCAGTTCCTTTTCTCAATGGTTTCATTAAAGCCATAGGTAGAGTGTCCAGCTCCAACAGTGACAAACCAGATGTGCAATAATAAGGCACAGAGGAGGTGTGAGTGCGGATGCAGCTGGGACAAGAGCCTGCTTGTGCAGTTCTATCTCTTAAGTTTAATAGTATTTTATTGTAGGTTTGGGGGTTTGGCTGAGTGCGTTTAACAGGACAAAAGGACCTCCTCCTTTTAAAATGCAAATTCCTCACGTTCTCCCTAAAGAACCTTCTGCAGCGGGTACAGCTGCAACACAGGCCCCCAAAGTCCATAATAGGATGGAGGCATTTGGAAGGGAAAACTCCTATTTCTGTGTTTCCCAGCTGGGGATCATGAGTCACTTCCTTTGGCTGGAGGACAAGCATGGGATGGAACACCAGCCATAGATTTTGGGGTGTGGCCTGCTGTGATTTCAGCAGAAACCTCCCCAAATTGTGTATAGTTTTCAGCCAGTGGATAGCGCTGGGCCGACAGCATGTCTGATTGCTAAAGAAGGGAGCAAGTGGTCAGAATGAAGGTTTTGCTTTCCAATTTGCCACTGGTTTGCGATATGATCTGCAAACCTCTTCTCTCTGTGCTTCCATTTCCCTGCCTGTAAAAATAGGGGAAGTGATAGGGTTTCCATCTCTCACGGTTTAGGCCTTGACATTCCTATGGGCCAAAATGGGAGTGTCAGGGCCCAATCTGCGAGAGGTGGCCACCCTAGGAAATGGTAATATTTGTCTATGTCAGGTAAGGTTGCCACCTATGCACATTTTTAAGGAACACTTATAAAAAATACATGTTGCGGGGCTTGCCTTGGTGCCTAAGACAGGTCCTGCAACATGTATTTTTCATAAGTGTTCATTAAAAATTTGCATAGGTGGCAACCCTAATGTCAGGGGTGGAGAACCTTTCCCCTCACAGCTGCCACTTTGAAAATTAGGACACGCTCCAAGGGCCACATCAATGTTGGGGTCGTGGGGTGCTTAAGGGGTTCTCTCAGGAAGCGAAGGGTCCAGTTGACGTATCGGTGCTATGGATCTGTCATTCTATCCCCTAACTCTTCTCTCTTTCCCTGAGTACCAAGTTTTTCAGTGTTTCAGGATAGGAACTGGATCTAGGGTCCAGATCCAGGAAGTAGAAAGAAGCCACATAAAAACTAGCAAACTCCTGGGCCTGAGGTTCCCCATCCCCGATCTATGTCATGGAAGGATTGTGATTTAATAATTTATCAATGTAGGTAACATGCTTGGAGATTGTTTGATAAAATGCAAAGAGACCATCATTGTAGCTCTGAGGAATGGGGGGATACACTTTCACTAAGTTAGTTGTGTGTGTATGGGGGGGTGGGGAGGGAGACATCCTGGTTCCTAATGAGAAACTCGATGATCGCGATAACATTAGTCCTGCTCCAAATCCAGGGAAATGAGGCAGTGTAAGAAATGCAGAGGCCCCGGAGATGTAGGGCAGGTGGGACTGTAACACACTGAGTAAATTGTTGGTTAAAGGAGTAATAAACTTGTGATGGCGTCAGCCCCGGGAGAGACCCAGAAGAAAACAAAAAAGGAAACTGAAAATGAGCAGGCTCCCCCTAAGTGAGGACAGCTGCTGGGAACAGGGCATGTTAATACACATGTGTTCACGCTGGAACGCTTGGGGCAGATCAGAGAGACTGAATCCCCAGGGGGAGGGGAGGCTTTCAGTGCAACACAAATGCAAAAGGAATGGGTTGGCTGATAGAAACAGATGAGGATGTTTACACAGACAACAGTATTTTCTCTATAGAAATATTTGCCAGTCAGGTCGTTCCAGTCTCTGAGCATGAGGGCAGACGAGTGGGTGGAGGAAATGGGGTTTCTTTAGTTGTTTATAAGTGATGGGGTGGGAGCTACATAAAACTGTTTGTATTTGATTATTTATTTTTTACTTGTATGGTAGAGACGGTAGGGGTAGAGGGATTTTGGGACAGCAATAGGCCCTCTGCAAAAGGGAGGGGCGTGGTTTTTTGAGGGGACCCCCAGGTGAGAGACAGGGATGTGAGATGGGGATGAAGGGTTGGAGGTTTTGATGTTTAAGATCTGTGATTTATTTGTATTTTATTTTAATATATTTAAAATATATATATGCCACCCAGGCCCCAGGTGACATTCATCCACACACCCCCTGTGGGAGGAGAGGGGGGGTGGGGCCAGGACTTCCGGGACCTGGGAAGAAGGAGGCCTGCAGCTTGGCAGCGCCACAGGCACATCCTGCAGGCTACGTGCCAAAGGACTGCAACCAAAGGGACCCTTCAGTGTGGCCCTTAGGAAGTGGCCAGGGGGGATTTTTATGTGTTTTGCCTGAGACAGCAGACTGGTAGGGGCTTTATTGGGCTTTATTGGGGTTTTATGTTACAGGTGGTTTTAGGTTGGGGGTCTTGGCTGCTGTTTCACTGTTGCTGGGGAGTCAGGGGCTAAGGGGGCATATATATGCTTGGCGGCTGTGGATACGGTGATTATTGGGGGAGGTCTGGTGGGGGGAGGTTATATTTTTGAGGGGTGGGTTAGATAGTGGGGGGTTTATGATAGTTTTGGTGGTTATTGGTCATGTTCCCTGCCCCAGTGAGGGAGGGGGGGACTGGGTTAGGACGGGGTCATATTCCCAGGTTGGAGGGGGGTTGTGATCCCAGTGAAGGATTTTTTAAATACCGCCTGGTGAGATGGAGGAGTGAGGCTCTCCCTTGCCCTCTGGGCGGGACAGCCAGGGGGGAGGGGCCCAGAAGGGGGGCCAGCTGGGGGGAAAACCACAGCCTTTGGGGTCGTGATGTGTCAGCGAAATTATGGTCCATATGGAGGATATGTTCAATCTGTGAGAAGGGACAGGTGCTTGGTGCCTGTCCCTCTTGCATCCCCTCTAGAAGGCGGTGAGGTGGTTCATGATCAGAGGGCCCCTGGCCTGAATCTGATGCTGTTGAACACGAGGTTGGTTGTTCATAAGTCTACAACAGTCTAGGCATTGATCCTGAACCATGCGATTGACCTTGTGTGCATCACAGAGACCTGGCTGGACACTGAGTCGGGGCCTGTTCTGGCTGACCTTGTTCCAGCTGGGTACTTGGTGCAGCATCAGCCATGGCTAGAGGGATTGGGGTGGGGGTGGGGGGGCGGCGTAGCCATTGTTTGTAGGCATTCATGGTCTGTCAGGAGGTATGCGGTGCAGTCTATGTCGGATATCGAGAGCCTCTATCTTGTGATTGATTTGGCGGGAGACAGATTGGGGATGCTGCTAGTATACCGTTCACCTACCTGTATGGCAGCATCCGTACATGCTCTGACAGAGCTGGTGTCGGAGGTGGTATTGCAGTCCCCAAAGACTTAGGTCTTGGGGGACTTCAATATTCATGCTGACACCAGTCTTGGTGGGGCGGAGCGTGAGTTCATGGAAGGCACACCCTGGACCTAATTTTCAGCACTGGCCTTGAGGCGGGAATTCCGTTGATGGGGGAGGTGTCAGCAGAGCCCTTGTCATGGATGGATTATTATTTCCTGTGAGTCTGTCTCCCGGCGTGTGTCTGCTCCCGGAGAGGTGAGGAACCACTTTGGTTGGTTCACCCCCGGAGACTGATGGAGCCGGAGAGTTTCCGGAATGCTCTACAGGAGTTACCCTCTGATCTTAATGACTGATCACTCAATGACCTCGTTGCTCTCTGGAACACCTTGCTGACTGAGGCAATCGACCAGATGACTCCTAGGCGTCTGCTCCCTAAGCATCAGCACCGCAGGCCTCCTTGGTTTACTGAGGATCTGCAGCAGCTGAAGCGGGAAGCGCGGTGGTTAGAGTGACAGTGGCGCTGTTCATGTGCTGAAGCCAACAGATTGCAACATAGAGCTAGTTTACGAGCCTGTACCATGGCTGTGTGGTTAAGGCCAGTCAGGAGACGTTAGGGCCATTGCTGGTGGGGGTGGTCATTGCCTCCCTTCGGGAGGGCAGAGTACCAGGCTGCCTCAAGAAGGCAGTGGTGCAGCCTCAGCTCAAAAAACCATCACTTGATATTGGCTCCCTCACTAGCTGTCAGACAGTCTCTAACCTTCCCTTTTTCGGGAAGGTTATTGAACGGATTGTGGCTTGGCAGCTGCAGGAGCATCTGGACCGCTCAGTTTTCTAGATCCCTCACATTCCAACTTTCATCCGGGTTGTGGCACTGAGACTACACTTGTAGCTTTGGTTGACAACCTCTGCTGGGAATTGGTTCAGGGTCAGTTGACCCTGCTGATTTTCTTAGATCTGTCGACTGCCTTTTATACCGTGGATCATGAGATGTTGGTGACTTGCCTGCAGGACCAAGCTGGAGTGGGTGGAATTGTTCTTGAATGGTTCCACTCCTTCCTTGCCAGGAGAACTCAGTGGGTGGTGCTCAGGGACTGTTCTTCATCTCCCCGGGACCTCTCGTGTGGTTCCATCTTGTGGTTCCATCCAGCAGCATTCCATCTTGTCTCTTCTCCTGTTCAATGTGTATATGCAGCTGCTGGGCGAGGTCGTGAGACAGTTTGGGGTGCGATGTTATCAATATGCTGATGACACCCAACTCTACCTCTCTTTCTCATCCAACCCAGACCTGGCAGTCTCGGTGCTTACTCGGTGTTTGGCGGCTGTAGGGGACTGGATGAGGGTGAGCCGTCTGAAGCTGAATTCCGATAAGACGGAGATGATGTTAGTGGGTAAAGCAGTGGGTGTGGCATCCCCTGTCATTGATGGGGTTTGCCCCCTGCTGGTCCCCCAGGTTCGTAGTCTACGAGTGCTCCTTGATTCCCAGCTCCACCTGGATCTCCAGGTGGGGGCTGTGGCGAGGAGCGCATTTCGCCAGTTATATCTGGTGTGGCGGCTTTGACTGTTTGTCTCGGACTCCAACCTGACCACTGTCATCCATGCTTTTATCACCTCAAGACTGGACTATTGTAATGCGCTGTAGGTGGCGCTACCCATGATGACAGTTCGGAGACTGCAGCTGGTGCAGAATGTGGTGGCCCACCTCCTAAGAGGGCTGGGTCGCCATGAGCACATTACACCAGTGCTCCAAGCTCTGCACTGACTGCCAATTGTCTTCTGGGTCCAATTCAAGGTGTTAGTGCTTACTTATAAAGCCCTACACGGCCTGGGCCCCACCTATCTGTGGAACCGCTTCACCCCCTGGCTTCTGGATCAACCCCTGCGGTCTGCCAGGCGCACCTTTCTCAAAGTCCCCTGAGTAGCTCAGGGGGTGACTATGGAGAGAGCGCTCTCAGTTGCTGCACCTAAACTGTGGAACTCCCTTCCAGTGGAGGCCCGGGTGACCCCGGCTCTCCCCTCCTTCCACCGACAATGTAAGACCTGGCTGTTGCACCAGGCTTTCGGTGAGGGTGATGGGTAGGGTGGGAGGTTTGTGGGGGAGGGTCTTTTGTTTATTCTTTGACATCCCCCATGGTGGATTGTATTGTCGTCGACCAAAGCCACAAATGCAGTCTCAGTGCCTTAGCCCGGATGAAAGCCAGACTGTGAGGAATCCAGAAAACAGATGTGGTCCAGATGCTCCTGCAGGTGTTGACCCACTACCCATTTAATAGCCTTCCCTAAAAAGGGAAGGTTAGAGACAGGCCGATAGCTGGCAAGGGAGTCAATGTCAAGTGATGGTTTCTTGAGTAGAGGCCACACCACCACCTCCTTGAGGTAGCTTGGCACTCTGCTCTCCCGAAGGGAGGCATTGACTACCCCCACCAGCAACGGCCCTAATGTCTCCCGGCTGGTCTTAACTAGCCAGGACGACTATGGATCTAATTCACAAAAGGTGGATATAGTGGGTGGATGGTGAGTGGGGAGGCTTTTCTAAAAGCACCCCTAGCAGGAGCATCCAACATGTAATACAGTCAGCCCAGGCTGTGCAAGCAGGCAAATTGGTGGAGGCTGGGGCTAAAAGCGGAAAGAACAGCAGCTCCAAAATGAGTAGGTGTGAGAGAATTCTTGCTTTGCAGAGCCTGCCACCGTTCTAGTCCCTTGTTCATGTAGGCTGGGAGGGGCAGGAGACGTGACCCCTGATACCGCAGCCCTGTTAAAGGAGTCAGAAAAATTCAGATTGAAATCTGATCTGAACTGGAAGCTGCTTATTGGGTCATAAAAATAAAATTAACTGGACACTGAATGGGAGCAGAGTCTCTAATCCAATGCATATCTTGGAAACTGGGTGTGTCTGCAGCATGGAATGTGAAAGGAATCATTATAAAAGGATTAGCACAAATAAAAACCTGAACCGAATGCTTGGAACCAGTCAGCCTTCCAAAGCAGTAGTAGCAGCAACAGTAATAATGGTAGTAATGGACCTACTAAAACTGGCTCATTTGTTCTCTATGGATGATTTGAAGTTACATGCCTCAGCTGCGAGTCAGCTTAAAATTATGATGGCAATTCTAGCTTCCCCAGCCACTTCATCTCAGTGAGTTTTAGGCTTGACAGGTGTGCAGTGTTGCATGTCAAGTAAGGGCATATCATTGGGTAAGAAGATGCTCATGTACTAGATTGGGAGGCACAAGGAGCTGGCCAGAGGATAGGCTTACAAATAGCTCAATGTCATTCAGTTGCTGAAAATTGCTTGTTGCTAGCAGCTTGTTTAGAACGAGGCAGTGTGGCTGCTTACTGGTTTGGGCAGCTGTGATCATATTATGTCAGCCCTGGGTTATTATTATTACTAGGGATGGGCGAACGCGGTTCGGTAGTTCGGTGTTCGGCCCGAACTCGGCCTGTTCGGACAACCGAACACGAACACGAACACGAACGCACCGAACGGACCGAACACCGAACACCGAACGCCGAAATGGCGAACACACCGAACCGAACCGAACACCGAACTACGAAATGGCCGAACACACCGAACGGAACCGAACACCGAACTAC
>QEPC01011926.1:2711696-2724710 GCA_003113815.1 Sphenodon punctatus | reverse complement strand
CCTCCACCCCTGGTGCCTGGAAGTCTGCTCCTAGCTGAGTCAAATGACTTCCCCCTCCCTGCTACATTTGGCCTTCCAGTGACCTGACAGAAGACCATGTTTTAGCCACCCGAACACAACCGAACGCGATTCGAATTGAACGAACTGTTTGGCCATTTCGTAGTTCGGTTCCGTTCGGTGTGTTCGGCCATTTCGTAGTTCGGTGTTCGGTTCCTTTCGGTGTGTTCGCCATTTCGGTGTTCGGTCCGTTCGGTGCGTTCGTGTTCGTGTTCGGTTGTCCGAACAGACCGAGTTCGGGCCGAACACCGAACTACCGAACCGCGTTCGCCCATCCCTAGGAATTAAAAAGTCATGGGATAAGAGGCAAAGTTCTATTGTGGGTTGATAACTGCTTAAAAGATAGGAAACAAAAAGTAGCACCAAATTATCCATTTTCACAATGGAGAAAATTAAATAGTGCCCAAGGGATCTGTACTGGGACTGTTGTTGTTTAATGTATTCATTAATGATCTAGAAAAAGGAGTAAAGAGTGAGGTGATCAAATTTGCAGATGACACAAACTTATTCAAAGTATAGTTAAAACATAAGTGGACTATGAAGAATTGCAAGAGGATCTTGCGAGACTAGGTGACTGGGCATCTAAATGGCAGATGAAATTGAATGTGGATAAGTGTGAAGTGATGCACATAGGGAAAAACAATCCAAACTATATGTACACAATGCTGGGTTCTAAATTAGGAGTTACCACTCAGGAAAAGGACCTTGGAGTCACTGGCTGTTTTTACACAGCTCCACCAGGTGGGGGGTGCGTGGGCACACCAGTGTGTGTGTAGTGGGTGGGTGGAACATGCATGCGACCACACATGCATCCCTGTTGGTCCCCCACCCCCCCCATTCCCATGCACGGAGCAACCTCCGTTTTCCCCGATTGCACTGTGCGTGGGGATGAGTGGGGATGCATGTTAGGCGGAAGCATGCACACACACCCACTCAGCGCCTGTGCCTGCACCGCGTCCTTCACATGGATCATGCCCACTCATGAACACGCACATTTCCTCATGTTCCTGAGTGGAAGAGACCTGTGTGAAAAGGACCATTGTGGACAATACATTGAAATCCTCCGCTCAGTGTGCAGCGGCGGTAAAAAAACAAAAACAGAACGTTAGGATTTATTTGTAAAGGGATAGAGAATAAAACTGAAAATATCATAAACCCACTATATAAATCCATGGTGTGACAGCACCTTGAGTATTGTGTGCAGTTCTGGTCACCACATCTCAAAAAAGATATAGTTGAAATAGAAAAGGCACAGAAAAGGACAACAAAAATAATAAAGGCTCCCTAATGAAGAGGCTAGATAGGTTGGGGCTCTTCAGCTTGGGGAAGAGACGTCTGAGAGGGGATATAATAGAAGTTTATAAAATCATGAGTGGTGTGGAACACGTAAATAGGGAATGGTTATTTACCCTCTCAGATAGTACTAGAACTGGGGGCCACCCCATGAAACTAATGGGTAGGATTTAAAACATATAAAAGAAAGTATTTTTTTCACTC
This sequence comes from Sphenodon punctatus, assembly GCA_003113815.1. Lineage (NCBI taxonomy): Eukaryota > Metazoa > Chordata > Lepidosauria > Sphenodontia > Sphenodontidae > Sphenodon > Sphenodon punctatus. The sequence continues at coordinate 2,723,156 of QEPC01011926.1, read as the reverse complement.
AATGCACACTTAAGTTGTGGAATTTGTTGCCAGACGATGTGGTCAAGGCCAGTAGCATAGCTGGGTTCAAAAAAGGATTGAACACGTTTTTGGAGGATCGGTCCATTAGCAGCTATTAGCTGCGTAGGTTTGGGAAATGTAACCTCTTACTGTCAAGAGCATGGAGTGAACAACAGGGAATGGATCGTCCCATTGTGACCTGCTGGGTACTTCTTCCAAGCAACCAAGATTGGCCACTCTTGGAGACAGGTGCTCGGCTCAATGGACTACTGGTCTGACCCAGTATTTATTTATTCATTTGTTTGTTTTGATTTATCAATCGCAACCCTCATACCACAGCAGCTCAGGACAGCTCACAGCAATTAAAATACAGATAAAAGATATGTAAATATAAAAATAAATATCAATGAATAAACAAAATACTATTAACCATATAAAAACAGCAAAAAAAACCAACAACCCAAAAGTGGAGCTAAAAACTCCTACCTCCCCCTTTCCCAATCCCCCACCCATCACCTGTCTTTCTCACTAAAAGCCTGGCGGAACAGTATGGCATTACATATGTTCTTACTTAAAGGCAGGGCAGTGCTATAGAAATAAAAACATTATTATTAATTATTATTATTATTTTATTTTATTTTATTATTTATTAAAGACCAGTTGCATACTTCTTCCAAGCGTTCGAGATTGGCTGCTGTTGAAGACAGGTGCTGGGCTCGATGGACTGTTGGTTTGACCCAGTATGGCACTTCTTATGTTCTTATTAAAATGCATCACATGGAGGCACAGGAAAAAATGAATGAGTTTACAGAAAGATTTGATACTATCTTAAAAACCAACCTGAGCATCAGAAATAACGTTCTTGTGATTCACAGCTGGCTTCTCACCATGCTGTCATGCTCTTTTGGGACCCAGAAATGGACAAAAACAGGTTTTTCTAGGGGTGTGCAATTCGTTTTCATTATTATAATGAAAACAAAAAATTATGTTTTCTTATTCATTGTTGTAATAACGAAAACAAAGAATAATAATGAAACCGAATTTCAGTTTTTGAAATAATGGAAAAAAATATTTCTGGCTATAACTTTTTTGTTTCTTATTCAATATTAATGTAACTTCAGGACATTGTACCTTAATGGAGGGCACGATGTGTACCAAATTTCAGAAAGTTTGTGTAAAGGAAGCCAATTTTATACGTAATTGAATTTTGTGATTTTAAGAAAAGCAGCATACACATTCCTGGATACAACTTCTTTATCTTCCATCCAATTTGCATAAAACCTGGGAAGGTTATGTCCCTTCCCAAGTTTACTAATCCTGCCAAATTTCAGAAAGGTTGGACAAAGGATCCTGATGTTATAAGACATTAACTTGAAAATGCATTTCTGGGAATAACATTTTTATATTCCATCCCATTTACAAGACATTTGGCGGGAATGTATCCCACACCTTCCCTGTCATCTCTGCGAAACTACAGGACAATTTGATAAAGGCCCCCAATTTTATTAGCAATTGAAGTTGTCCTATTGAAGACCATTATTCAGATAAATAACAGCTCATGCAGTGCCAGTCAGAGGCAGGCACCTGGCATGGCAGGGGGAGGGAGGCTGTAGGAGGGAGGATGGGGAGCAACCCAACAGACTGACAGACACATTCACTGGCCAATTACTGTATGCTTCCAGCTTTACAGGCCCAATCGGTGGTGGCATCCCAACCCTCATCCCTCTCCCTCGCTAAACGCTTGACGGAACAGCCAGATCTTACAGTTCCTACGAAACGCTGGGAGGTCTGGGGCCAGATTGGCCCCTGGTGGGAGGGAGTTCCAAAGGCACAGCGCGGCCACCAAGAACGCCCGATCCTGCGTGGCCCCCCGTAAAACCCAGGGGACCTCCAACATGGTGCCCCCAGATGACTGCAGGGGCCGGTCAAGAACCCGGGGAGTGAGACAATCTCGCAAGTAGGCAGGACCTAGGCCATGTAAGGCTTTATAGGTCAAAACCAACACTCTGAATCGAGCCCAGAAGACTATTGGCAGCCAGTGCAGAGATCGGAGCACTGGTGTAATGTGCTCCCGGCGGTCCAGCTCCACCAAGAGCCAGGCCGCCGCATTCTGCACCAGCTGCAGCTTCTGAGCCATCACCGTAGGTAGCCCCACGTAGAGTGCGTTACATTAGTCTAACCGAGAGGTAATAAAAGCATGGGTGATCGTGGCCAGGTCAGGAACCGAAACCAGTGACCGAAGCCACCACACCAGATGTAACTGGTGGAAGGCACTCCTCACCACAGCCTCCACCTGGAGATCCAGGCTGAGCTGCTTTTTGAGGAGCACCCCCAGGTTCCGTACCTGGGAAGTCAGTGAGGGACAGACCTCTTCTACCAAGAGAGCCGTCACCTCCACCGACTTACCCACTAACATCACCTCCATCTTGTCAGGATTCAGTCGCAGTCGATTAACCCTCATCCAGTTCCCCGCCCACACCTTTGGGTGTGGGAATGGTGAAGGGTTGGACTCAAAAGGGCATGTGTCTGAGATGCCTGTGGTAACTGGCAGGGTTAAACTGGAGGAAGAAACTCATAGACTTCAGTTATTTCCTATGAGAAGTGTAAACATCAAACCTTCTAGATTGCTGTTAAGACAAACTGAAGCTTCACTTGACCCAGATTTTCTTATTAGTTGGCTGGATTCCATTAGTAAACAACTGCGGAGAACTAAGGGTGGTGAGAGATTCCACCAGGAAGTGGTGACTTGCTCGAACAAGGTCTCGCAGATAGGCTCTCTGAATGATGATCGCCCTTCCCCCTCCGGGAGGGTAACTCATCGGCGGCTTCTACCCCGGTGGGGAAAAGAAAGGAGAAGGGAAGGGGACCCAGAAAATTACCTCCAAGGGAACAAAGGCTGCAATGCAAACTAATGTTATGAATGTGCATACTGTTAATTTCCCCATACTCGCACCTGTTAATTCGCACCTTAGCGATCCATCTGAGGGCCAGAACTCAGCCCCGCCAGGGCTGGCTCTTGTAGGTCCTGCCCCGGGAGACTCAGATCTCGCTTTGATGGGCATAGCAGCAGCAGGCCACAGCGGGCAGGCAGAGAGTGGTCGGCTCCTCCCCGGGGTCTACTCCTTTAAAGATAGAAAGAAGATTAAAGATCAGAGGAAGTTATCCTAGCACCTTGGCTGCCGCTAGGGTCCCCTCCAACCCTGTTTGTGGGAAGGAGGCTAATATGACCAGGAATAAGATCTCCTGGAAGCTGTTATCTTGGAATATATCTGGCTGGAAAGTGCGATGTATTGATGCAGATTTTTTGACCTTTTTAAGGGATTCTAATTTTGATATAATGGCGGTACAAGAGACCTGGTTGGTGAATAACTTTGCCTCTATTTAGTATCCCTGGATTTGATAGTTTTTGTTTGCCAGCTACTCCATCTAATACCTCTGGAAGACCAAGTGGGGGCCTTGCATTCCTGGTAGCACAAGTTCTGAAGGTCAAAGTGAAGATCTTGCCCACTTTTAAATCTAATTTCATGTTATTACTCTGTTCATTTCCTGATGGGTTAGAACTAGGGATGGGCGAACAGATCGTGGTTCGGGTTCATCCGTTCGGTTCGTCCGTTCGGTTCGGCTGCGTTCGGTCCGTCCGGTTGGTTCGGCAGTTCAGCTAGTTCGCCGAGTTCGGGTTTGGCGGTTCGGTTCGGTTGTCTGAACAGGCCGTTCGGTTAGGCTGTTCGGTTCGGTTTGGCTGTTCCGTTCGGCCGTTCGGGAAATGTTGTTATGGGTGTTTTTTTGTTTTTATATGGTTTTTTATTGGGTTATATATGGTTTTCTTTTGTTTTTTATTTGTTTTTTTTGTTTTTATATGGGGTTTTTTTAAATCTAATATTATATCTATCTATCTACACTAAATCTAACTGCTATTAACTATTCTAAATGCTATGAACTAAATGGATTATCTAATAAGTACACAGACCTACTCCTACAAACACTAAAACTAAATCACTAATGCTATCTCTATCACTAAGCTAACTCCTACAACTCTATCTATCTATCTATCTATCCCCCATCCCATATCCATATTTGACCTTCCAGTGAACCTTTTTTTGCCACCCGAACTCACCCGAATGTGATCCGAACTGACTGAACTGTTCGGCCATTTCACCGTTCGGTGTTCGGTTTGTTCAGTATGTTCGCATTCCGGTTCGAGTTCGGTCATCCGAACAGGCTGAGTTCGGGCCGAACTTCGAACTGCCGAACCACGTTCGCCCATCCCTAGTTAGAACTGCTCCTAGGGAATGTGTATGTCCCTCCAATAAAGTCTACATACTATTTTGAAGAAATGTGGCTGGAAATGTCTAGTTTAATAATGAGGGCACTGAGTAATCATCCTGATGCAGTGCTCTTTTTGGTGGGAGATTTTAACACTAGATTGGGGAACCCAGCTGATGGTTCGGCAAACCTACCCTTGGAAGAGTCTTTATGTAATTCCCCGCTTCCACCTCGGCGTTCCCTGGATGTTTTGGTTGGACCAAGAAGTAAGCTTATGGAGAACTTCATCAAAGCCTTAGACCCGGTAATAGTTAATGGGCAGGTTATGGTTGATAGGGAAAGTAATTTTACCTTCCATTCGTATAATGGATCTAGCTTAATAGATTATTTTCTAATTGCCCGACCAGCATTTAAGTGCATCTTAAGCCTGCAGGTTCTTTTAAGACCAGATACATGTCATCTTCTCATCGTGCTGGAAGTGATCCGCCTAGTGAGGGATAGGGCTGTAGCGGAATATCGCAGCGGTAGCTATTTCCGGCGGAAACAGTGTTTCCGCAATTAGTGGAACGGCATGGCAGAGGCTTTCATTCCACGGTTTCATTCCGCGGTTCCGCGGTTCCGCTTATTTCATTCCGCAACTTAGTGGAATCATGGAAACATGACATTTTCGCTATTTCCACAATTCCGCCAGCGCCAAAAAATAGCGGAATAGAGGTTTTCCGCGATTTCTGCAATTTTTCCGCAATTTTTCTGCAATTTCGCGATTTGCAGAATTCCAGCGGAATTAGCGGAATATCCGCAGAAAAGTCGCGGTGTGGCGCGGGCAGCTCCGAAATGGCGGAACGGAATCACGGCGTGGTAAAAGCTGCTGCCGCATCAGCCCTAGTGAGGGACGAGGGGGTGGCTATTCACCAATCCTTGGGCCCCCCCCCCATATGCAAGAGGGGAAGCCAACAATCAGGCTTAAGCACTCCAGGGACCTTATTGAGGCTTTTGAGAATTTTATTAAGGTCCCGGAGGTGATGGCACTTTGTGAGGAGGGGATGGTCCAGCCCCGGAAAGGCTTAGGTTGGTATGACAGACTGATGAACTTGATGGAACCACAGCTGACTATGGCCCCCTTGAGGGGTAGATGGATCGGACTGGAGAAACCGGTGTCCTGGTTTGATGGAGAGTGTAGGGCTGCTAGGAGCCACCTTATACACTTAATGAAGAGTTTAAGAAATGCCCCTCTGGCCAAGACCCGGATCCAACTTCAGGTCCAACGCAAATATTACAGGAATCTCCTAGTTAAGAAAAAATTGGCCTTTCAAAAGGCACTATGGTTAGATTTATATCATGCTGCCGCTGGGAAAAATAACAATAGATTTTGGAAACTGATCCGCTCTATGCAGTGGTCTCAGCCAGTGCCCATTCTATTACCAGCCATGAATGGGAACAATTTTTTAGTAAATTGTTTTCACTCGCCTCACATACATCTACCATCCTCAAGTCTGTGCAACTTAGCCCATGTAACAGGTTCGAGAAATGTCCGGCAGTCTCAGCAAAGGAAATCAGAGCCTTGATTGCATCGCTTAAGTTGGACAAGGCTCCGGGCCCTGATAGAGTGCTGGCTGAGATAATAAAAGCATTCGCAGATCGGTGGGCTAACCTCTTGGCCCCACTCTTTTCGACTATAAATGATACTGGGGAGTTCCCAGCTTCCTGGTTTAGGAGTATTCTGATCCCTATCTATAAGAGGGGAGATGTGTCCGCCCTGAGCAATTATCGGCTGATCAGCCTGCTCAGCATTATTGGGAAGCTGTACTCCAAACTTTTGCTGGGCAGACTGAAGTCTTGGATCCAGGAGACAGGAGCGATCGAGCCAGTACAAGCTGGATATTGCGAAGGAAGGGCCACTACGGATCATATTTTGATAATTGCAGTATTGATTAGGAAATATGCAGCTGCCCAGGGGAAATTATATTTCTGTTTCATTGACCTTGAGAAGGCCTTCGATTCAGTGAATAGAGAGCACCTGTGGGTTAAGCTGAGGGCCTCCTCAAATAGATCCCAGACTCCTTTACCTGATGGTGAAGTTGCACTCAGGGAATTCACTACAAGTGAGACACGGCTGCCTTGGGACACTCTCTAAGGTTATTTCAGTCGAATGCGGGGTTAGGCAGGGTTGCCTGTTCGTTCCGGCTATATTTAATCTTTATCTGAATAATGTTGTACCCCATATGAGAGTAATGGATACCCATGCCCCTTTGGTGGGGAAAAGACAGTTACCAGTCCTCTTGTATGTAGACGATACCGTTCTAATATCTCAGTCTATGGTGGGCCTCAGGAGACAGCTCTGTCTTTTTGGTGAATACTGTCAACAAGAACTGTTAAAAATAAATTATTCCAAAACTAAAATATTGATCGTAGGTGCTCGGAGAAGATCGGACACACACTCTTGGAATATAAGAGGGGAACCTATTGAACAAGTTTGCTCCTTTAAATATCTGGGGGTTACCCTTTCCTCTACGCCATCTTGGAGGGCCCATTATGAATTGGCCAGAATCCAGACTAAGAAATCCGCTGCAGCAATACTGAAATTTTATTTTGGCTGCGTGGGCAATCTGGTTGAACCGGTGCTCTGCTTATTTAGGGCCAGGGTCCTAAATCAAGTTTTGTATGCAGCCCCTATCTGGGCCCTTGACTTCCTGGATGAGTTGGAAAATACGCAGAATGGGTTTTTGGCCTCTATATTGGGCCTTCCGCAGGGTACTCCCCAGGTTTTGTTGAGGACGGAAATGGGGGTTTTAACAGTGCAACTCCAGCTAGTCTCCAATTTCTGGGCAAAAATCATGCTCCTATTAGAGGGGGAGTGTTCCCTGTTATGTATGACCCGAAAGGCAGGTTTATTAGATATTTGGCTCACAGCGGCTGGGCTGGAAATGTATAAAATGGGATTCTCCAGTGAGGTGCTTAAAAGGTCTGGCCTGGATTTATTTAAAAAGATGTCTCAGAGGAGACTGAGAGACCAGGTGCTCCAGTCGGAAAGGGCCCTTCTGTATTCCCAGAGAGTGGCCCCAGAATACATCCCTTATAATCTGCTCCAGCCCAGCTCAAGTTATCTCTTTAGCTGGCTGGATGCCTCCAGGAGAGTCCCCTTCACCAGGCTTCGCTGTAATACCTTTCCCTCAGCCTACCTGGAAGGCAGATACAAGGGAACCCCCCCCCCCGAGAACAGAGACTGTGCTCTTTGTGAAGAGGGGACTCCAGATATGGTGCCTCATATTTTATTAACCTTCCCTTTCTTTGAGGGATTAAGAGTTAAATACCTGGCAGGTTTGCGGGAGATACCTCAATTTAAAATAATGCGGAAGTTGTTGCGCCCGGTGGATGCTAACCTATCCAGGCAGGTTGCAGAGTTCGCTTACCAGGCGATGATTTCAAGACAAAGGTTCCTAGAGAGCTTGGCACAGAGTGGGGTCGTGATTCCAGCAATGAAAGGGTCATGATAACTATAAGAGATTTTTGTCTGACTAGGTCTGTAAGGGGTTGGGGTTGTAAGGTTTGTGCGACTCAATCACGGATGAATTTAATGTATCTCCCGGAGATATAGTAATAAGAATTTTGTTTGTCAGCAGATTCTGACTGAATCATTGTGTTACTGGCCTATGTAACAGGCAGTACAAAGTTTTATTCGTATGTATCCTGTATTATTGTATCATTTTATTATATTTGTAATTTCTTATGCTTTGTGCGCACGGTCAGTAATTTGATGTATTTGTCTGTTTGCAATAGCTAAGGTTACACAATAAATTTATTATTTTTATTTTTATTTTTATTTTTATTTTTATTTTATTTATTACCCACTAACATCACCTCCATCTTGTCAGGATTCAGTCGCAGTCGATTAGCCCTCATCCAGTCCCCCACAACTGCCAAACACCGGGTAAGCACTGAGATAGCTGGGCCTAGGTTGGTCAAAAAGGAGAGATACGGTTGGGTGCCATCTGCATGCTGATGACACCTGTTCCCGAACTCTCTGATCACCTCGCCGAGCGGCTGCATATATACGTTGAACAGGAGAGGGGACAAAACAGAACCCTGTGGAACCCCACACGAGAGGTCTTCGTAAGATGAACTCTATTGGTTCTTTCCTAAACAGATGCTTCCAACTTCCCAGTAACAAGTACGGGAGAGATGTTGGGGTGGTCACAGCACAGAATGAGGATATTTGGTTGACATTTCTGCTGGCCAATTGGCATCACAAACAGATCTTATACCACAGTGACACATAAGAGAATCTCTGGCATCTCTCCAATATTTGGTAGAGATGATCCTGAAGGTGTAATACAGTCCTGCCAAATTTCATGTACACTGGTTGGACTACAAAGATGTTACAGTCAGACATACATTTATAAGTTAATTGCTTATACCACCAGGACCCTTTATCCAATCCTTCTGAAAGTTGACAGAGATAGTAAACTTGGGGAGGGGTATAAACATGCCAAGTTTTCTCCACATTAGATGGGAGACAAAGAAGTTACAACCAGGAATGTATATGCAGATTTTTGCAAAATAACCTAATTCAACTGCTTATAAAATCGGATTCCTGTATCCTGTCCTTCTGAAATTTGGTACACATAATGCCGTCCATTGGAAGTACAATCCCTCCAAATATAATGAAAAATAAAAAAGTCACAGCCAAAAATGTGTTTTCTATTTAAACCAATAGAAATCGAAAACGAAAGCAAAAACGAACATGAAATTTTGATATTTACAAAAATGAAAATGAAATATTTAAATAACAAAAATGAATAACAACATGAGTCCCTGCTGATGCACACCTCTATTTTCTGTCCAAAGCTTCTCGGCTAGACATCACTGACCAAGTTCCATGCTCACCACCCTAATGATTGCACTGAAAAATTTTATATTCCCTGAAAAGTTGATGGTGAAAGAGTACTGGGGCAGGAAAACCAGGCAGAAGGACACACCGATCTGCAGCAAGCTGTTATCTGAGCTAACCAGGAATGTACGTCACTTTCTTTGGGGCAAGCCACATGCAAGCTAAAAGTAATGCCAACATCAAGACAGTATCATTTACATGACTAGGAATGGAAGACCATACATGGAAAATCTGCATTGCACTGTCTTCAGAATTTGTTGGCTGCTAGTACTCAACTGCATGGCTGAGACACACAGAGCTCTTTAGTAAAGCAGTTTGGTTTCTTTGTGCTATTCAAGATCAAGTAGTCAGTCACCATGAATGCCTGACTAAAACATGTTTTGTAAGAGAATGTGGCAGACAAGTGTAGGTTGTGTAATGCAAAATGTGTTACTGGGAGATGCTAAATTATGACATTGGCCATCAAAGAATGTACAGAACGGCATAATGCTATGGCCAGTGTTATACATCTATTGGGATATGGCCATCATCATCTACTGATCTGTGATGTATAATCAGCCCCATATCATGATTTTGAATGAAAAGGGAACACGATGTGTTGCTAACCAACATTGCTTTCCTATTACATGACAACGTGCCAAGGACCATAGCTGGAAAACTGAACAAACATCATGGCCTTATCACAGAACTGAAAGTATATGGGAGAAAGTGACAGTTTTGGATATTTATTTATTTAACAAATTTTGTTACCCCGCCCCTCCTGGGTCACAACTCACTCAATAACCTTCCCTAAAAAGGGACGGTTATATAACTGGTGAGGAAGTCAATGTCGAGTGATGTTTTTTTGAGGATAGACCGCACCACCGCCTCCTTGAGGCAGCCCAGCACTCCGCCCTCCTGAAGGGAGGCATTGACCACCCCCACCAGCAACAGCCCCAACATCTCCTGGCTGGCCTTAACCAGCCAGGACAAGCATGGGTCAAGTTCACAAAAGGTGGCCCGAACTGCCCCAAGAACATCCCCTGCCTCGGTGGACGACACCCACTGTAACTGATCCCACGAAACCGGACATGGCGGGGATTCCACAACCTGTGGTCCACCCATTGTATTAAGCGCAGCATCAAAGGCTGCTTTTAGACATGTGCAGCAAAAATGCTGCATGTAAATATGCCACATGTGGGATTTAGATGTGACATTTCGTGTGTTGGTTGCGCATTCTTTTAAAGCTGAAAATTAAATACCTCGATGTCAAGGTATTTAATTTACGGCTTTAAAAGAATACGCGACTGGCTTTAACACGTAAAATGTCAAGACTAAATCCCACAGCATGATTTTATGCAGCGTATTCCCTGTGCGCGTCTAAAAGTGGCCCAAGTTGTGGTGCATCTGAGCAATTGTGGTGTCTATTTGGATTGTGGAATATTGTGGTGCCTATTTGGATTAATACCTATGAATGTCTATTAATGTCTCCAGTAAGATAAGTTTTGAAAATTACATCTGATCACTTCTAAAATTTCAGGGACATTTCTAGGCATCAGTGGGCAGAACTCAATAGCTTTTGGTGAAAATGTGTAAAACCCCAAATTGTCTGAAGTATAACTTTTAAAACTGATTCACCAATTCTCATCAGGTGGTCCGAAGACATTCTTTGTTTAGCTGTGGATAACCATGAAGAATTTTAATCCAAAATACATTTTTTTCCCCCAAGAGAATTACATGGGGTTGAAATTAGAGGCTCATAATGCAGTAAGGAAGTTTGTACTGAATAAAGTCACTACAATGATTCCATGCTATCCTCATATGGCTCTGGTGCTGGCTCTGGTGCTGTAGTTAGGCATTGGGGCCTGATTCTGGTTTCATTTAGCAGCTTCAGCAACAGTAGGACAAAAGCAAAAGGTTATTAATTACTACTACTACTACTACTACTACTACTACTAGTAGTAGTAGTAGTAGTAGTAGAAGACTTACATAGTAAAGAAATGCCTGGACATCCCTTCCAAGTCATCCCCCTTGTATGAAGCACTGTGGGTACCAGGGGCGTAGCTAGGTTGGAATGGGCCCAGGGACAAGAAATGGACTGTGGGCCCCCCCAGCCTGGCCCATCACCATAGACTCCCCTGTCCCTCAATGTCCTTACTGTATAAACAATTAACAGTCGCTTCCAAAAACTATGCTCAAAAGCGAATCAATCACAATTACAAAAGAGCTTTGCAGCCCTAAACGTTCTTATGCTGGATAGAAATTCTGCCCATGCTGCCACAGGCACAGCAGACAGAGAGCCCCTCAGACAAGACACACTCCCCCCCCCC
>QEPC01011926.1:2634713-2711302 GCA_003113815.1 Sphenodon punctatus | reverse complement strand
CCCGGGAACTAGTCCTGTCTGCCCCCCGCCAGGCTGCCAGCCGGGCCCCCAAAGTTCCAAACACGGCACCAACCACCCCACCCCCCGCCCTTTCTTACCCCCGCCGGGCTGCCACTCCACTCCACACTCTCTGTCCGAGTCCGTCCGCGTCCCGAGGAGCCTGCCTGGGTCTGCCCACCGCCGCCGCACCACTGTAAAGTACGTGTGCCTCGGCCAGCTCTGTTGAGTCGCCGCCTGCCTGCCTCGTGTCTTCTGCCGCTCTCACTGGACGCCGGTGCATGCGCAATGGCTTCCAGCGCAGCGCACGGCTCACGCAACAGGGAGGCGGGGCTAAGGCTTGCGGCGGCAAGGCAGGAGCCAGGAGGGATCATCGGGATTGGGGGCCCGGCGGGGTCACGGGGGCAGGCTTGCGGGGCCGGGGGGGGGCCCACCTCCTTCTCAGCCGGGCCCCTGGGGTCCGTCCATCCACAAAAAAATAAAATTTAAAATTAAACGGCTTAGCTATCAGGGGGACGGATGGACTGTGTGGGCCCCCAACCATGGTGGGCCCCAGGACACATGTCCCGTCTGTCCCTATGATAGCTACGCCCCATAGCAAGAAGACCATAGATTTGATCAGTGGTTCCCAAACTGTGCTCTGTGGGCTACTGGTGGTCTGTGAAACCATGTTAGGTGGGGTCCACAGCACAAGCTACAGCAAAATGGGCTTTGTTTCCCTCTGGTATCAGTGTCACAGCCTTCTCCAGGGAGCTGGATGGAGGAGGATGACTTATAATGCACATATGTTAGCTGTGCCCCTCCTCTGAATATGGATACAGCACAAGTGGGGACTAGAGCCACTCACTATAAGGACCTGAGCCTTGAAGCTGTGCCCTTGGGATCCCAGGACATCATTTCACTGTACTGCTGCAATGCTCTGAGCTTAGTTTTTCACACTTAGGGCTGCTGTGGCCACACTCTTGTCTTTAACCTCCTGATTGGTTCTTGCCGTAGCCTTGTCACTTGTCCTGCTGTGCTTCCTGATTAGCTGTCTGCCACCACGTAAGACAGGCTGGTAGCAGCAGAAAGCTGTGTGGATCATCTTGCCACCTCCTTTCCTGTATTCACTCTGCCCTTCCTTGCTGTGTGCTCTGAATGCACTCTGCCCTTGAATCTGTTCTGACCTGCTGTGATCTCTTCCTGGACCCTGCTCTAACTCTCCCTGGCCTCAGTACTGTACCTACTGCCTGGCCCCAATCCTTGACCTACTCTTGGTCCCAACACCCCACCCATCCCTTAAACCCACCTTATACAGCTGCAACCAGCCAACCATGAGTGTGCACCAGTGTCACACGTGGTTTTGGGCTGCTAAATGTGTTGTTGGAAAATACACATTCACTCAACCAATATGACAATGTTCTTTTAGATTCTGTGGTCAATTCAAGAGATCAGCGATAGACTGGAAATAGGTTGGCAAACCTCTTAGCTTTATTTTAGTACAAAGTTACAAAAAGCAAAATATATTCTTATTACTCTATATGTTAATACTATGTTATTCTCTCAACATTCATTCATCCTTTCATACTTTACCTATCCTCCTGTTAGGGTGGCCAAACCATAACAGAGGTGATGGGGCGCCGGGACCTGTCCATTGATGTTGAGATGGTACCACGAGCTGATGTTACAGGCATCCATTGATGTTACAGGCGTCCCTTGATGTTACAGGCGTCCAAGTTCCAAAAGACATCCGTCCCATATTTATAGGTCTCTGGTTCCACAGGCCATGCATCATTTTGACTAGGATGCATCTGTCCTCCTATGGTTCCTCTTTTCTGACCAGTTGAACTTTGTCCCATTTCATAGATGTCTGTTTTCAGCCTTATGCCCAGAACTGTTGTATAAGCAATTAATGTTCCGCTATGCTTGCAAATATAATGTTCAAGCTGTAGTGGCATCTTGTGTAAGTCTTAGTAATGCAGTTTGCAGTCAAAATCTTGCAAGCTGCAAATTAAAGTCTGTGCATAGTTCACTTAGGGGCTTTTGGCTTCAAGCAATATTTAGGGCCTATGGCCTCAAGTCATGTCTTGCTGTTTCAAGCAATTCTTTGCAATATCTTCAGCCTGGACAATTCTAACTTCTATTATCAGTCATACACCTGTCATACTACACCTGACACCAGGCCACAGCCATCTCCGGTGGTGGTGCGGTGGTCCATGAGAAATGTTGAAAGCTGACAGTGGTGCAAGGAGTTTGGGAACTACATGGTTAGCTAGATGCAATATGGCAGAAAGGTGGTTGATTTTACAAATGTGGAGCTGAGAGACAGATTAAGGCCCACTTCCTCCCTTATTTTTTTACATAGCTATTATGTCTTGTCTCTTATTTCTGTTCATGCAAAACCTCTGACATGACAATCAAGGATTGACCATGTGCCAACCCATGGGTATCGGCTCCCGATCCAACTTGAGAAAATGGCCTCTTGATTTGCTCACATGCAGCCAAGGACAAACAAGGGTATTCCCTCCAGCTGCACAGACCAGAACAATAGGCCCACAGTGCTCCTCTCTGTCCTTTGAGGGATCAGGGGTTGGGGGAAGGGAAGGGAAGTACTCCCCTATCTTGCATTTATTAGCACAAGAATTAACTGTAAACATTCTTGGGCCGCTTTTAGACGAGACAAATTTGTGCATGGTGGTAAAAAAAATGTGCGTGTTTTCATGCTCATTTAAACACCTAAACCATTTAAAATGCACATTTACCATGATCGTGTAAAAGCCCAAACCGTTTTGAATGTGTTTTTTAAATAATGCACATTTTTTTAAACCGGTTTTGGCACCCCCCGATCATCAAAGGAGCTCAAATCTGGTGTTTAAACGAGCATTAAAACACATGCATTTTTTTACCAACCATGCGCAAATTTGTCTCGTCTAAAAGCGCCCTTGCTCTTTCTAACCAGCAGTTCAACAGCTTGCCCAAAGTTTGGCAATTACCCTGGAAGATCGCAAGAAGTATCTCTACCAGAAGAGCAAGCAGCAGGAGGTAGAGACAGTTGTTGAAACCACTCCTTGCAATGCCCAGACTGTTAACTGATACATCTGTACATTTCAAAGACTGGAAAATCAGGTGCAGTGGCTTTGTGGTTAAGATACTACTATATCCCTGAAGACTGTGGATTCAAGCCCTACTTGGTCTCATGCTGGATGACTGCCTCCACCAGTCCACCCAGCTGTGAATGGGCAACTGATCCATTGGATTGCATTACTTAAAGGTGGTTGGTTGGACATGGTGGTGGCTACATTACTCCCTTGTGCTAGGCCACAGAAATGAGTGTATCTTAACCATAGACCTTGACTTGAAAATCATTGCTTGACAGTCATTTGAAGGCGAAATGTCTAACATGACCTCTGAACATGCTACAGTCTTTCCGTGGATTACATTGTGGAAGGGGGGATGTAAAACAACTTTCCCAGCACTTCTTTGACCTTCGTGTGGTATTCCTCCTATCTCCTTCTTTCAGACACTGGGGCCAACCAATCCCATGTCCTATGTGCTCTGCGTGCAACTTACACGTGCACACATGGGCATAAAGTGTGCACATATCCACTGAAGCCACATTGTGCCACACGGAACCCATTTAGATCCTGCTTGGGATTGTGGCCAATGACAGCAGACAGCACAAGCAGCCCTCATGTTTGCAGTGGTGTTGACAGGTCTATCTAGGGCAAGAGCAAGCAGGGCCCAAGCATCATTTCTCTGGGCCTGGTACAAACTTGTAATACAGGCCACATAAAATAGCTGACATGGAAGCAGTACAGTGCTTGGTTGGTAGCACTCCAAACAAGCCAGTCTCTTGGCATCTTTTCTCTATTGTTGGAAGTCTTACATTTGAGAAGAAAATCAGGAAAATTAAGTCCGGACTGTTGACATCGTTTGGCATTAACTTTATTAGTCCCCTTCGCCGCCGTATGGCGGCGACGGGGCAATTGTCTAGCCCCTCCCGCTTTGGGGACAATGAGGCACGGGGCAAAGGAACCGGCTTGTGAGCCCGCTAGAAGGCTCAACAGCCAGAGCCCCTGTTGCTGGGCAGACAATGGGGAACGCGCGAGAGAAGCACGTAGCCCCTACGTGATCCCGCCCCTTCTAGGTGAGGCGGGATCACGTGCTCCCCTGCGGGGAGAATCAGTTGGCGGCGAAAGACGGAGAAGTCAGCCCCACCCACCACACCTCTCACACTGCGGTCAGAGGACCGGTCACCGGTAGAGGGGGCCAGGGAGGAATTTTTTGTGATTAGCCTGATTAAGGATCACTTGTTTCGCCTCCTGAGCAGTGTTAGAGTAGGCTTAAATAGGTATAATTTGTGTTTTAATTTGGTTGATTGGAATTCGCATAATGCATCATAACATGATAATTTGGAGTCATTGGCAATTATTGAAATAATAAGTAACAATAATCTGAATGATAGGATAATTCAGCAGAAAACATTTGGCATGAAGGGTTGATTTGAATGAAAAGATCGTCGCATTCTGCAGGGGTCCAGTATGCAATTGTAGGTTAAATAGGAATTAAATAGCATAGAATGAGACATCTCCTTAAGAGATGGGGAAATGAGACCCAGCGTGAGGCGGGGCGCAGCCTGCGCTGGGGTCATGACCATGGAAGGGGTGGGTTTTGATGCTTGGAAAGGACATGCGCTGTCCGCCGGTCAGGAACAACTTACCTCCTGGCTCATGCCCACCATTGGGCTTGATCCCCCATTTTGGCCAGAGCCGTTGTGTTGTCGAAGGGGGAAGCGTGTTTCAGAACGGCACTGACACTGGAGGGCACATCCACGTCAGTGACCATGTTAATAAGGTTGTTGTTTTTAGCTAGCATACTTGACCCAGAATTGCCGGGCAATTTCCCACCGGCCTCTTGACTTGACTGATTATAATAAAGAATGCAGCCAGTATTTAACCAATACAGGTCTCTGTGTCTCATTGGGGTGCGCCGACAAGTAGCTTCTGCATTTCTTCAAATGTCAGGATGCCAGAGAGACCAATTTTTTGATAGACAGAATCTGTAATGTGTTTAGGCCACATTAAACACATAGATCTTTTAAAAAACATGATTCAGGTAGTGTATCACTACTCTCTCCTGCTTTTTGTAAATCTTCATGGGGTGATATTACACACACACCCTCCCTCCAGCAGATCTTACAAGAACTGGACACCTGATAGAGACATAAATACAGGGAAATAAATTTGCATAAATATATCCTCAAACATCTACAATCTAGCATGGTTTTTTTTCATGGTAATGGACTTGCAGCCTGGGCCCCCAGGCCCCATTCTCTACCCACCACCCCATGCTTGGGCCCTGACAGCAAGAGGGAGCCTCATGAGATACAACTGCTCCTTTTCTCTTGTGTGTAGTATCTAATACGGTTCTATACAGTACAAGGGAATGATAAATTTCTTCCTGCCTTCTCTCTCGTAAGATCAGTTTTCCCTCTCATCCTTGTGTAACACTAGGGCTGTTTTTAAACAGGTGGTGGTGGTGGGAGTGGTGGGTGGGTGGGTCTGTGTGCACATGGTGGAGCGCACACACACTTTGGGTGGGTGGGGGAGGGTTTAGATCGTGGTGGATGGATGTGCACGTGGTGTGCACAGTGCACACCCATACACACAACAGCCCCCATGTCCCCGCACGGTGCGACCCATGATTTTCTGGGTTGCTCCGTGTGGGGAGATGGGTGGAGGTAGGTGGGGGTGTATGGGTCACGAGAGCGCACGCCCACCCACCACCACTTTTATACTGGCGCTACCATATGTGTCCACTGGGTGGACCTGCATGGTAGCATCCCATGTAAAAACATCCTAGGTTTCGTAGCAGGTTTTCCTTTGTCTTCTCTGTCCTTGGTTCCCTTTGTTCCAGAACTTCTGTTCCATGAGGAATGCCTGTTTCTTATGAGCCAAGGAACCATGCCAACAGAGCATAGAATGAAGCATTTTAACATGTCCAACTGAAGAGGGGTTAGATGGGAGCAGAGTGACACTAATCTGCTATCCCCAGATTACAATCTTGAGTCCACTTCCTGAAAAGGACGTCAGTCTTTCTCTTTCTCGCCACCCTTCAGTGCGCCATATGGCTTTGCAATCCGGGAAAGTTCTCCAAACTGAAATCAGCACCATGGAAAACAGGTCCCTGTTCCTGTGATCATGAGTCACATAGCTCAACCTTTATGGAGATTTTTTAATAAAATCTCAGCACTTCATTCCTTCTTCCCATCTGGAAGGCAGAGGCTGGCTCTGCAGTCCTGTGGAACATCTGTGAGCCAGATGTGAAGAAGCTAACAGAGCTACAACAGAAACGTTCAACTGTACAGAACTGTTGTTTGGTCTCTTGATGTGGAAAATCCAAATAGCCTTCAGTCCCACTGCCTGAAAGACTGAGAGAATCCCCCATCACTCCTGCCATATTGTCCTTGCCCATGTTTGTTTTTTTTACATGGTCATTAATAGGAATGTTGGCTGAAGTGCTACCAGCTGGCCAAGGGCCCACCACTTTAGCACCTGCTTGTGAGAAGGGACCTGGGATAAAGATGAAAGGGGCCCGGCATGCTTTTTTCGATGAGCCTCTCCAAATAGACAGCTGGATCCCACCCCTCTCTGACCTTGGAATAACTCACCATGGAAGAAAAGGAAGAGAAACAAAAATGAAGATGTTGAACAGTTCTATGTTCGGTGTCCATCATGGGCAGGAGATCTGGCCTTGGCACTGACAGATGTATTTTTTGTCACTCTCTAGCCAATAACTATGACGTTAAACCTCTGGACAAGACTGATTTCTGTAAAGATTTTCCTTACAGTTGCTGGAACACTGAGAAACATGAACTTGAGATTATGGTTCCCATGCCCTCCACCCAAATGGAGTCAACTGGGAATGCAGTGAGGGATGTCACAGGATTATTGTGGGCATCATGGCCTTAGTGAGCTTCAGCTCTGCTTCCTGGATGCCCTGCTTTCTCTCAGAGGTGTGTGCCAGCTCAACGAAGCAAACTGAGGTTTACGAAAAGCCAAGCAGATCTGAGGAATACTAGGGAAGACCCCACTGTGATACTGGAGCCATCATTTAGCAACTACAAATTACTACAGCATCTCCGGTACTATGAAAGGGTCACTGTTGGCTACAGTGCCTCCTTCAGCAGCTGCTTCCTTACCCTACTGGGCTTCAATGCTGCCATCTCCATGCACCTTGTTAGCTCCAATGGGGCTCATGCTGGCTTTGGAGCATGTTGGGAATCAGGCTGCCTGTTTCAATCCTCAAAGCACTCTTCCAGCATTAACCCCATTGAAGTAAATGGGGCTTGCACTGGTAGCAGAGAGCCAAGGATAGAGCCAAAACTGGCAAATTGGAACATGTCAACCTGCAACCAGAGGGCAGTAAAACTTGCCATGCCAGCTGAAAGTCAGTGAGGTGGCAACAGGGGTGTAGCTATTATTTATTGATTTTATTATTTTATTTTAAAATCTTCTCAGATTGTAAATCCTAGGACAGGAACCGTGTCTATTCAATTACTTTGTAAAGTGCCAGGTACATTGCTGGCGCTATATAAATGCTTGCTAATAATAATAATAATAATTAATAAATTAATAATAGTCATCTTACTTCCCTGTCCCTCCTGCCAGAGGCAGCTCAGGGTGGCTTACAAACAGTCCATAAAATCAAACACCAATAGAATTAAAAACAACACATAAAAGGAGGATAAAAAAATATCCCACCCCCACCCTAACCCACTCTCCCCACCCACTCCCCCATCAAATGCCTGGCAGAAGAGCCAGGTCTTACAGCTTCTTCAAAAGGAGGGAAGATCCGGGGCCAACCAGACCTCCGCCGGAAGGCAGTTCCACAGCCAGGGCACGGCCACCGAGAACGCCCTCCCCTGCATAGCACCCCAAAACACTTGGGGAACCTCGAACAGGGCATCCCCGGCTGACCACAGGGGCCAATCCAGAATCCGGGGGATGAGGCAGTCCCGCAGATAGGTAGAGCCTAGGCCGTTTAGGGTTTATAGGCCAAGACCAACACCTTGAATTGGGCCCAGAAAACTATCGGCAGCCAGTGCAGAGAGCGGAGCACCGGTGTAATATGCTCCTGGCAGCCCAATCCCACCAGGAGACGGGCCGCCACATTCTGCATCAGCTGCAATTTCTGGACTANGGGGGGGGGGGGGGGCACACAGGGCTCAGCCAAGGAGCTGGGGGGAGGAAGACAGGAATGAGGTGGGACAGGGGAATGGATGGTGATGGGGAGGGGAATCCATTTCTTGCACCTGGGCCCATTCCAACCTAGCTACCCCCCTGGATGGCAAAGCACCCTTAGATGGGAAGGAAAATTGAGTGTGTGTGTACACGTACTCCATGAGCTGGGTGAGAGAAGCCTGTATGTGTGTGCTTGTAGGTGAAAGGATTTGCTTGGAAGTTGTCTGAATGTGGTAGCTGGTTCTGGGGAATATTCTTGTGAGACTGATTTTTGGAGGGAAAATGTAGTGCATGGGACCCTAGCTGCAGTAGAGAAAAGGTGCATTTTTAATACATGTTTATTTATTTCATTAGATTTGTCGACTGCATGCTCCTGCTAAAGTAGCTCAGGGCGGCTTACATCATATCAACAACATTAAAACCATATAAAAATATATAAATATATTCATATTAATAAATAAACAGAATAGAAATAATATAACATCAACAATAAAAACAGACCCAAAGGTGGAGCTAAAACCCCACCATCCCCTCTCCCAACCTCCCATCACTAGCGGTGTGCACCAGGGGCCCATGTCATTTTTGTTTTTGTTTTTCATTTTTGTTATTTAAATATGTCATTTTCATTTTCATAAATATCAAATTTTCAATTTTTGTTTTTGCTTTCGTTTCCATTTTCCATTGGTTTCAATGGAAAACCCATTTTCAGCTGTACCTTTTTTGTTTTTCATTATATTTGCCTGAACCTTGGAATGATTATACCTCCAATGGAAAGCATTATGTGTACCAAATTCCAAAAAGATTGGATAGAGAAATCAAATTTTATAAGCAGTTGAATTATATTATTTTGCAAAAATCTTCACATACATTCTTAGCTGTAACTTTTTTGCCTCACATTTAATGTAGATGAAGCTTGGCAAGTTTATACCCCTTCCCATGTTTACTATCTCTGCCAACTTTCAGAAGGATTGGATAACGGGTCCTGGTGGTATAAACAATTAACTTTTAAATGTATGTCTGACTGTAACATCTTTGTAGTCCAACCAGTGTACATGTAATTTGGCAGAACTGTATATCATACGTTCACTATCATCTCTGCCAAATATCATAAAGATGTGATAAAGGGTCCCAATTTTATATGCCTGCACAGAATATGCAGAGAAGGAGCCTATGCCAGGGATTCTCTTATGTGTCACTGTGATATAAGATCGGTTTGTGATGCCAATTGGCCAGCAGAAATGTCAACCAAATATCCTCATTCTGTGCTGTAACCTTCCCAATATCTCTCCCCCACTTGTTACTGAGAAGTCAGAAGCATCTGTTTAGGAAAGAGCCAGTAGAGATACTCTTATATCCTCTGTCACAGTGCTGCAGGATGTGATTGTGATGACAATTGGCCAGCCTGGATGTGTAAACTATGTATCCTGATTGCTGGGATGCTATCCCCAAAGTCCCAGTTATGTCACTTCTATGCCCACCTGAGGACTACCCCCTATGCCCACCTCAAAGCCACCACCGATTGGGCCTGTAAAGCTGGAAGCATGAAGTAATTAGCCAGTGAATGTGTCTGTCAGTCCTTTGGGTTGCTCCACATCCTCCCTTCTACAGCCTCCATCCCCCTACCATGCCAGGTGCCTGCCTCTGACTGGCACTGCATTTGCTATTTATCTGAATAAAGGTCTTCAAGAGAATAACATTTATTGCTTATAGAATTGGGGGCCTTTATCAAATTTTCCTGTAGTTTGGCAGAGATACAGGGAAGGTATGTGATACATTCCTGCCAAATGTCTTGTAAACAGGATGGAGTATAAAAATGATACAGATGGAAAAGTATTTTCAAGTTAATGTCTTATACCATCAGGATCCTTTATCCAATCATTCTGAAAATTGGCAGAAGTGTTACGCTTCTGGAGAGACATAATATTCACAGATTTCATGCAAAATTAATGGAAGATAAAGAAGTTGTAGCCATGAATGTGTATGGAGCTTTTCTTAAAATCACAACATTCAATTGCTTCTAAAATCGGTTTCCTTTATCTAATCATTGAGAAAACTGGTAAACTTAGTGCCCTCTATTGGGGGTACAATCTCCCCAAGTTTAATCAGAATTGAATAAGAAAAATAAAGGAAATAGCATTGTTGCTACATACCTTAACCAAGGGTAAGTCCTAGCTCCCTCATGCTGCAATTCCTCCCTCATGCAAAGATCTTGTAAGGAGTCAGACGGACAGGCCAGAAGCTTGACCCAGTACCTCATAAGAGTTAACCTAACCTGGTGGTCTATCGAGAGAATATTTAATTCAGCTCTTACAACTGCACCAGGGGTACTGACCCCCACTTTAAGAATTCTACGGAGAAAATAGTTCTGAACCCATTCCAGAATCAAACGGTCCGGGAACGTAACACATTCAGCTTCGAAAGTCAGCATGGGCAGAACATTTGCTCGGAAGACTTCTAATATCGTGGAAATAGAAATACCATACGAGGAATTATAGACTTTGAGAAAAAAGCCTTTACAGTGATACGGGATCGTTGGGCTCTATTGCTGGCATGTTGGGCCCATGTACAGCTGGTGGTGAAAACAATACCCAAGTATAAGAATTTATTCACCACTTCTATAGCCAGATCTGAGACTAGCCATTCTAATTTCTTTTTGGGCTTCCCCACAACTATCAGAATCTTGGATTTCTTTACATTGACCTCTAGCCCATTTAGTGAAGAGTACTTAATAGGCTCCTAATCGCAGCTCTCAATCCTTTCTCCGTCTGAGCAAATAAAGCCAGATCATCCACATATTGTAATGCATATAGCGGATAGTTCTGAATTTTGGGGGGATGTAGATTGTAGATCTTGACAGCGGCAATCAAGTCTGCCACAAACAAATTGAAAAGGAGAGGGGTAAGCAGGCAACCCTGCCGAACCCCTCTCTGGATGGAAATTGGGCCGCTAATTGCACTTAGAGACCGATCCTTCACACTGGCAGTATTATGCTCATGAATTGCAAGCAAAATACTACACAAAGATAGATCTATGCCATAAGCCTTTAGTTTACTCCAAAGTCTTTGTCTGGGGACAGAATCAAAAGCCTTTGTGTAATCTACAAAGGCGATGTACAATTTCCCTGACTTAATTCTCGTATATTTTGAAATCAGATGGGTCACAATGAAGGTACAATCTAAAGTTGACCTGTTGGCTCTAAAGCCATATTGTTCCTTAGAGATTAACTCCTTTTCATTGGCCCATTCTTGAAGATGTTGACAGATAGTAGACGAGACTAGTTTACTAATTACTGGGAGCAAACGTATCGGTCTATAACAGGAGGGGTTGCGACAATCGCCTTTTTTTAAAATAGGCACAATCCAGCTCTTACCCCAGGACTGTGGGACTCCACCTCCTCTTACAATGTTGTTAAAAAGCTTACAGAGTATCTGGGGCCCCCACTGAGGCGCTGCCTTCAGCACCTTTGCTGAAAGGCAGTCGGGCCCAAGTGCCTTATTATCTTTAAAAGCCAGAATCCTCCTTTCTACATCGACACTGTAGAACTCACTGTCCCACTGAGGGGCGAGGGATCCATCCACCTTGGTCTCTCTAGGGGGATCGTCACCCGCAATCACCTCCGTTACTGCGTACAACCCTCCAAAGAATTGTTCCCAGACCACATTGGAAACTAAATCCGGGCCTAAATATCTAGGTTTCTGTATCATTCCATTCAAGATATTCCAGAATCTTTTACTATCCCACAGTTGCAAGGCCGTCACTAATTCGGCCCACTTTTTATTATAGTACTGCGACCTCTTGAGTCGCAATAAATGTTTATATTCCTGCTTTAGGACCTGCAACTGCTGAAAAGCCAGGTCAGAATATGACCTAACCCAGCCCCTCTTTGCTGACAGGAGGTGGGACTTCAGGGTTCTACATTCATCATCGAACCAAGCAGTTTTGCTTTGAAGAAATTCCTTCGGGGAGCCGTAAAATATTTTCCTTTAGATAGGCTATTATCACCTCGAATTTGGCTATGACTTGTGCAGGATTCGCTTCTTGAAGAAGCTGGACACCCAGTTCCCAAAGATTGCCTGAGTAGCAATGTTCCTGCATCCTGCAAAAAAGAGCAACTTGATCCCATTTTTTAATGGTCAGATCTACCTCAGTAGGTGACTTTGAGGTGTCCGAAGATATAGCAAAATCCCCAACCAATATCTGGACGTCTAACAATCTGTGCTCGCTTACAGGTCTAATTCTTAATGCAAAATTTGTTACCATTCCCCAAAGAACTGGATTAATAAAATCATAGTCAACTACACTGTGTCCTACCGGGATCTCATAGGTATAATCCCCATCAGGATCCCCGGGAAAACTGCCATTAAGAGGGATGAGTCCCAAGGAGTGGAGCAGGGCTAACAGCCTCCGCTCTGCATCATTGAGGATTTCGTCCCGAGATTGGAGGTCGTGAAACCGAATCAGCTGTAAGGTTAAGTCCCCCTCCCCACAGATATCCAAAGCGTTGGTTGTACCGATCCTCGCGTTCCAATTTCCTAACATTATTACCCATGCCTTCGGCAGCTTCTCTTCCAACTTATTAATTTGATCCTCCAGGACAGACCAAATATTGGAATGGTTTCCGTCTCTGGTCGACGGTAGTTTACTCCTTTTTTATTTTAATGTGGTTACTCTCTGAACCTATGTATTACAAAATCTGTCTATTGTATGCATTTTATTAATCTTTCAATCACCTTTGTGTGGTTTTTGTATTCGTATCTGTAGCTGTTTTTGTTTGTTTAATGTTTGTATGGTCAGGGCGGAAGCCAGTGCCAATAAACTTGACTTGACTTGATAAAGGAAATAGCAATAAATACGTTTTTCAGTTTCCCCCCTTTATTTCAAAAACAAAAAGTAATTTCTTTCCTATTTTTGTTATTATTATTTGTCATTTTCGTTGTTGCAATAACGATAATGAAAATGACATGCACACCCCTACCCATCACCTGTCTCCTTCGCCAGAAGCTTGGCGAAATAGCCAGGTCTTACATTGACTTCAGAAAGAGGGAAGGTCCGGGACTCAGTGGATCTCCATCAGGAGGGAATTCCACAGCATCAGTGCGGTCACCGAAAACGCCTTCCCCATAGTCACCACCCGAAATACTTGGGGGACCACAAGGAAGGCGCTCCCAGTCGACCACAGGGGCTGATCCAGGGCCCAGGAGGTGGGCGGTCCTGCAGGTAGGCAGGGCTCAGGCCATATATTTTATTTATTTTTATTTATTTATTATATTTGTATGCCGCCCCCTCCTGCTACAAGCATCTTGGAGTGGCTAACAACATTTTAAAACATATAATAAAATTCATTGATATTTTTAACCCCACATTAAAATAGCCCAACACTAAAACAATAAAACCCCACCCTAGCCCAACCATCCCATCTCCCTCGGTAAAGGCCCAGTGGAAAAGTCAGGTCTTACACTGAGTGTTTTCAGACGTTACGCGGTCCTGATTCACCACAGTGGATTCCCAGTGGTGGCGAGTCGCCCAATCACCCCCCATGGTCAAGGGAGGCCCTGAACAGACGTGACGGGACCGGGACCACGTCAGGGAATCGGGCCAATAGATCATGGCCCGGGGCAGTGCAACAGACGTGACGTTGATTCCCGACCGTGGTCAAAACACCCAGAAGGCACCGGGGAGGAGTGGGAGGCAGACATGGCCGGATGAGAGCAAAGGAAGCCAAAAGCGCCAAAAGGGAACACCCACACAAGGGAAAAGGGGGGGGGGAGGAGGGAGAAGAGCACACACAGCAGGCACAGAGAGAACGAGGTCACAATGGAACACACAGTACAAACACACGCCCGGGTCCATACACACCCATACGGGAAAGGAAGGGAAAGGGGGCACAGCGGGACAGACAACACACACGGCACAATGGGCACAGGGGGGAGGGAGGGGGGAGCTGGGGACAGGGAGAAGGGGGGGAACCGGCCCAGGGGCAGGGCCAGATACGAGGATCGGCATCCAGAACCCCCACAACAGCACAGCCTGCACGGGCACCCCCACAGCTACACAGCCAGTCCCAGAACAGGGGGGACCCTGCATGGGCAGAGCACAGGCACAGGGGGAGGCCACACGAAACAGGAAGCAGCCCAGGAACGGTCCAGGAGGCAGACAGGCACCCCAAGCACCTTTGAGTGTGTGATGGATGGGATGGAGGAGAGCCGGAGCTGTGCAGCCGGTCCAAACACACACACACACCGGGAGGATGCCAGGAGGTGCAGTCTGGGGGTCCCAGAACCCCACAGTCACAGAATCACCCAAGGGGGGGCACGGGCACAGGAGGGATCGCAGGCAGACTAGGAAGGTTAGCAGCACCCCAGGGTGCTGGGTGCCAGCTCGGACATCAGGACACGGCCACTGGAGAAGGCAGCCGCGGAGGGGAACACCGGTTGCAGAGGCGGACGGGGGGGGGGCGTGAAGGGGATCCAGAGCCACAGGCAGAGGCAGCGGAACCCCGGGAAGTAGGCAGCACAGCAGCAAGGCCGGGACATCATGGAGGGAGCAGGCAGTGACTCACGGCATCAGGGCGGAGGCAGGAGCTCACAGCGACACAGGGGACCTCACAGCCAGCTTCAGGGGGCCACGAAGGGGCCCGGGGATGGGTGGCCTGCCAGGTGCATGAAGTGGGGCCACTGAAGCATGCCCTGATGGTATCCCAGTGCTGCCACGTGGTGGGTGACCAGGTAGTACGCCTCGAAGGGATCCTACATGGTGAGCCCCACCTGCAAGTCGCAACGGGACCACACACCAGCCAGCGCCACCAGCTCCACCCCAGTGGGCTCCAACAAACCAGTCAGCAACTGGGGGTCATGGAAGGTGACCGAGCTCCAACAGCCGGTGATAGACCACCCCACGGGACTGCTGGTACCCACGGGCCCCGTGAACACAGCCAAAGAAGGACACAGCCAGGGCGGGACCCCCTCCATCAGACAGACCGTGTAGGCAGCCAGGCTGCACACAGAGAGGGCAGACATGGTCTCCACCGCCGACCACCCCACATGCGTACACCTCATCTCCGGGATGCGTCCATCGGGAAAGGGACGCAGGCCCAGCGTCTCCGCGTGCAGCTGGCAATCGCGTGAGCGCGCCTCATAGCCAAAGTAGCGCAGTCCGGAGCTCAGACTCACATAAGCACCTGTCAGGCTGTCCGGGCAGCTCAGGAGCAATTGCACGGCTGGGGAATGCCACAGGTCACATGGGGCCATGGTCTTGCGGAAGGTCCAGCTATGGGGAGCGCCGGGGGTGGAGGGGCCCGCGAGCGCTGGGGAAGCCCTGCCAACCATGGTCCAGCACACGCCTGATACTAAATGTAAGGTGAGAGGGGCCCCACAATCCCTAGAGGGATGGGAGGGGAAGCAGGGGAGCTCCAAGGCCAAGGGATAAGGCCACAGACCGCAACATTGCCCGGCTAATGAATGAGGCATGGAGTGCGGACCCAGCACAGCTGCTGGCACCGAGCACACATACAGGACATCCTACACACAGCTCAGGGTGATGAGGACAACAGGCAGCCAAAAGACTGAGAGGTGGGAGGTGATGACAGCAGGAATACAGCTGCAGGCCACACATGCCCGGGCGCAGGCTGGACCATGCACCAGACCCCATGCAGGGACCGCAGGTGTGCGCAATAGAGCACCCACTGCCGCCCTGCCCCTGTTGCCCTGTGGGAGCCAGCCCAGCCTGCTGGGGGGGGCAGAGGTGAGTTGGGGCCCCCGGCCGGTAGGCAGGTCGTGAACAGGGGGTGTGGTGACACGTGCCCCAGCCTATAATGGGTGCGGCTCCAACCCACCTGGGCCACCGTTCACCGTGGAGCTGGGCCGGTTGGGTGCCTGCTGGATGCACCTAGCAGTCTGCGCTCAGTGGTACCGCTCGCACATGGACCTCCTGCGCATCCAGACTGCAGAGGTGCACCTGGCCACCCGACTGCATGTGAGCATGGCCTGGAGCGCTGCTAGAGCCCGGCGAGCCCACCACGGTCGCAGGCACACCCTGGCCTGGCTCAGGGTCCAGCGGGTGTCCAGAACGGCCAGGCAGGCCCTCATCCGTGCCCGGCAGTGGGATGCAGTTCTCTTCAAGGCAGACGCCCAGCTCCAATGGTGGAGAAAGAGCATGGGCCGCGCTGCCCAGCTTGCTATGCCCATTTCCCAGCGGCTATGGGTCACGGAGCGGGCACAGGGGTGGTGGGCCATGGCTCTGGTTCAGTGGGACGAGGCTGCCTGGAGAGCGCACTTCCGGATGGAGAGGCACACCCTACTGTGACTCACGGAGCTGTTAACACCCTGGCTGGAGTGGCAGCACACCCCCATGCAGACCCCCATTCCAATGGCCCAGCGGGTGGTCATTGGGGTCTGGGCTCTAGCAACGCCCGACTCCTGCCGGTTCATCTCGCAGCATTTCGGTGTCAGGGTGAGCACTGTCACCGGTATCCTGCGAGACATCTGCGAGGCGGTGGAGGGCATGCTCCTGGACTGAGCGATCCAGCTGGTGGATCAGGAGGCCGTGATATCCGGCTTTGTATCTGGAGGGTTCCCCAACTGCATGGGCACCATGGATGGCACCCACATCGAGATCCTCCATCCCTCAGATGAAGAGGCCGCGGAATATGTCAACAGACACAGGTACCACTCCCTGCAGCTGCAGGCGATCATGGATCACCGGGGGCAGTTCATAGACATTTTCACGGGCCACTCAGGGTGCAGCCATGATGCCCGGATCATGACCATCTCACCCTTCTATGCCCGGATGCACCGCGGGGACTTTGCGGACATGGGAATGACCCGGATTGAAGGGGTCTGATGCCCCCCTGCATCCTGGGGGACCCGGCCTACCCACTCACCTGGTGGCTGATGAAGTCGGACCTGTACCCAGTCTCCAGGAACCCTGTGAAGGCGCTGTACAATACCCGCCTGTGTACAAGCAGGACAGTGGTCGAGAGGGCCTTCGCGGCCCTCAGGCAGCACTGGAGGAGCCTCGTCGGCCAGCTGGACTACACAGTGGAGACCTCGGCCCTGGTGATTGGAGCCTGCTTTGTGCTGCACAACATGTGCAAGACTGATGGGGCTGCCCTTGACTACCCCATGCCCCGGCGCCGTGCCTCAGTATGTGAACACAGAGAACCCACGGGAGTACCGGTACGCAAAGCGCATCCATGTAGCCCTGGCCAGGTGGATCAGTCAGGAGGCTGAGGCATGAGGGTGCACACCCCAGTCTCCACCACCCCAGCACCCACACCAGCACCCTGGGTGCGCCCCTCGACACCCACCCACCCCCGGCCCCTGGCCCATGAACAGAACCATGGTGGCGACTGTGGTGTGCATACATTTATTGTGACCACCACCTATATGTGCCCCCACCAACAACAACAACAACAACAACAACCTCCCGGTGTCGTGTACCCCACCTCAGCTGCCCTCCCCTTTCCCCCATCCCCCATGTCTCTGGGGCCTCCCCCTCGGCTGCCCTGTGGGCACGGTGGAGCTCTGGGAGCTCCCCTCCCCCCCACTGTTCGGGGGGACCGGAGGGGGCCCCCTGGCTGGCTGCTCCCTCCAGATGCCTGCAGGGACCAGGAGGCAGATGTGTGGGCCCAGCGGGTGTACCGGCGGCTGGGGCAGTGGCGGAGGTGGTGGAGGCGCTGAGAGGCCCAGCATCAGGGGCGGGGCGGGCAGGTTGCCCGGTGGGGCAGCTGCCATCACATACGCACTCATGGTCCCCGCGTGCAGGACCAGTGAGGTGCTGATGTCGTGGGAGCGGTCCATCTTGGCCGAATGCTCCCTCACCATCCTGTCGATGGCCAGTTCCAGCCACCCAAACGCCTCCACCTGCCTGCTGTGCTCCCGGTGCTCCCACCTCCGTTCCAGTTGCACCTCTGCCTGGAGCCTCCGGTCCCTTGCCTCCGCTTGTTGCATGGCCCTTTCTGTGGCTGCCTCCATCCGATCGATGGTTGCAATCATCCACTCACCCTGCTCCATGGTTGAGCAGATGATGTCCTCCACCTGCTCCACCCTCCGGCACCGTACCCATGCCTGGTGCTCCCTCATCCGTTGCACCGGGGGCATGGGGCCAGCTTGCTGGGACCCATCGGGTCACCCTGTTGGGGTACACATTAGGGGTTGGTTAGGTGCCCCAGCCACCCGCCCACTATCCCATGGCACAGCTGGGGGATTGTGTGGGCCCCCCCTTGGGGTTGGCGGCCGGTGCCCTCCCCGGCTTTCCCCTTCGCCCAAGCCCCCCCTCCCCTGCATGCCCCAGGTCCCCCGCCCAGCCTCCCCAGGTGCCCTCTTCCCCCCCCCACTTGCCGGTGTGCCTCACCTGGGACCTCTGGCTGCTACCGGGGCTGCTTTCCGTTGGCCTCCTCACCCACCTGTCGCAGGTGCCAGGGTGTGCCATGCCCTGTGGGGATATGGGAGGGGTTGAGTGGGGGTGGGCTGAACGTGTCCCCCAGCAGCCCCCTGGGCCCCCTTCCCGTGGTCTGGGGTGCCCAGGGTTGCTGGGGGTGGCACCCAGTGAGCCCCCCTCTCCCCTTGGCCCATCCCCCCGGTCCGTCGCCCCTCCAACCTGCATGCTTACCCTCGATGTCGGTCTCAGAGCCCTCCGAGGCTGGTCCCTCTGTGTTACTGGGGTCCCCATGTGTCCACTGACTGAGGGTAACTAGTGTGCCAGCCTCGGAGTCTGCCAGTCCGAACAGGGGCTGGGGGCTCTTGGGGCTGGTGCATGAGGGGGGGCCTGCTGGTTCCCGAGATCCCGGGGCATTCCTCTTGGGGGCGGGGCCTTCTGGGTCCATTCCCTGCCCTGGACCATGGCGCTCCCCACGAGGCGTGGGGCAACTATGGATCCCTTCATGTGAAGGATGCGGTCCAGGGCGTCATAGTAGGGGGTGGTCCAGGCTCCGTGCCCGGACTGCCGGTTGTTGTCCCTGATGGCCTTGTACCCCCGCTTGAGCTCCTTCACCTTTCTGATGCCCCGCCGCCTCCATTTCCCACACGATCTCTAGGTAGACATGCTCGTTCCTCTGGTTTACGGCTAGCTCCAGCTGGTGCTCCAGGGTCGCCCAGATCCTAATAAAGTCCTGGGTTTCCCTGTGCCCCCATTGCCCCCCTCAGTGGTACATCCATCTCCTGCATGGACCCTCCTGGTCCCGGTCCTCCTCCTCCGCCTGCCCTCTGCGCGTCTCCTCTGGGGGCTTGGGCTCCCAGGCCCATTTCCGTGTCTGTGGGACGTAAGTGGGGGGGGGGCAGTTGGTTGCCGGGTTGCCTCATCCACACGGCCCTCCCCCTGTCCCCACCTGCCATCCCGCCCCCCCCCCTTGGTGCCCCTGTGCTGCTGCCCCCCCCTTCAGTCCCCTTACCCGTTTCCGGGGTGCCTCGTCCCTTGGGCCGGTTGTCATCTCCGGGGCAGCCTGTCCCGGCTGCTGCTGCTGCTGCTGCTCTCCCCCCACTGCCTCCATGTGCAGTACAGCCTCCTCCTCTGCCTGCGCCTCCTCCTGCCTTGTTCTCTCACCCTCCGCTCTCCTCTCTCTTCCACCTCGCTCCATCCCACCATGTCCCCCTGCTGCTGTGTACCCTTTAAATCTTCCTCCGTGACCTGTGTTGTTGCTTGTTGCCTGGCAGCGAGGCTGCGTGCTTTGTCCCCAGCAGAGAATCATTTCATTTGATTCTGGCTGGTGGTTGCTGTTCAGACATTACTTTTTGTTGTTTTCCGGTGGGAAATACTTTGACCACGCTTTCGGAGATGGTCCGGGCTGGAGCTCCAGAAGGTTGGTTAATTTTGTCCCCTGCTGGGGATTGACTGTGGTGAACATCTGGTGGCGCCAAACAGACATTCAGGACCCTTTGGCCCCGCCACGGGCGTGAGTGTGGTTCACTGTGGTTGACTGTGATCTCGTAACGTCTGAAAACACCTACTGTCTATGGAAAGAGGGGCAGTCGGTGGCCAGGTGGACCTCCAATGGGAGGGAGTTCCACAGCTGCGGTGTGGCCACTGAGACTGCTCTCCTCATGGTCAACCCCAGAATAACTCGGGGGACCTCAAGGAGGGCGCCCCCTGGTGACCGCAGAGGCCGATCCAAGATCTGGAGATTGAGGCGGTCCTGCAGGTAGGTGGAGCCCATGGCATTTAAGGCTTTAAAGGTCAAAGCCAACACCTTGAATTGGGTCCGGAAGACTACTGGCAGCCAGTGCAGAGAGCGGTGAACTGGAGTAATGTGCTCGCATTGGCCTGTCCCCTTCAGGAGATCCGCTGCCATATTCTGCACCAGCTGCAGTCTCCGAACCATCACCAAGGGTAGCTCCACATAGAGCGCATTACAGTAATCTAATCTTGAGGTAATAAAAACATGGATTATCATGGCCAGGTCCAAGTCTGAGACTTATTATTATTATTATTATTATTATTATTAAACATTTATATAGTGCAAGCAATGTACCTGGCACTTTACAAAATAATTGAATAGACACAGTCCCTCCCCATGGGCTTACAATCTGAGAGATTGGGGGTGGGGGGGAGATGAAAGAAGGGGAACAGAGGGAGCGACAAGGAATGTAACATTCACGAGGATGCGAGGTCCAAAGTGCACGCATTTGGCTTGGTTACATCAAGAACGATGGCTGGTTGGTCCATGTGGTGAGGATATGAGTACACAGACCTTAGGTAACAGATTGTACTGGATGGAGGGTATCAGCAGGAGTTAGGTGAAGAGAGCGAGGAGTCGGGGAGGGCAGAGTGGAAGAGGTGGGTCTTGGGGAGGGATTTGAAGGTACGAAGGGAGGGGGCAAGGCAGATGTGGGCAGGGAGGGTGTTCTGGGCATGCAGGGCAGCTAGGGAGAAGGGACAAAGGTGTTTAGGGGAGCAGGGGAGGCATGGGAGGGCGAGAGGGGGGACAGAGGAGGAGTGGAGTTCATGGACTGGAGTATGGAGGGAAATTGTAGATTTTTTATGTTTTAAAAATTGTTTTATAATATGTTGGAAGCCACCCCGAGATGCTGTGGGCATGGGGGGTGGCATATAAATATATATATAAATAAAATTAGTGCAGAGAGGTAGCGGGGGAGCAAGGTTGTGAAGAGCTTTATACGTGAAGACTAGGAGCTTGTGCAGGATTCATTCAGGAAGGGGAGTCAGTGAAGAGAGGAGAGGAGGGGCTGCACATGGTCGAAGTGATGGGCGAGGTGGATGACCCTGGCAGCAGAGTTTTGGACAGAGATAAGGGGAGAAAGGTGACAGCAGGGGAGGCCAGTGAGAAGGAGCTTACAGTAATCGAGGCGAGAGATGACCACTTTGACCAGGGCATGAACAAGGGTTTTGGCAGACGAGACAGAGAGAAAAGGGCGAATCTTAGCAATGTTATGGAGGGAGAAGTGTCAGGATTTGGCAACAGAGTTGATGTAGGGTTTAAAAGAAAGGGATGAGTCAAAGATGAAGCCTAAGCTACGGGCTTGGGGGATGGGAAGGATGGTGACCCCATCAATGAGGACCGACAGGGAAGAGGGAGAGGTAGGATGAGGGGGGAAGATAAGAAGTTCCGTTTTAGCCATGTTGAGTTTGAGTTGACGTTGAGACATCCAGGTAGAGATGTCAGAGAGACAACTGGTGAGGAGAGCTTGAACAGATGGAGAGAGGGAGTAGAGAGATAGAGTTGAGTGTCATCAGCATAGAGGTGATATTGGAAGCCATGGGATGCAATGAGTTTGCCTAGGGACAGGGTATAGATAAAGAAGAGGCGAGGGCCAAGGACAGAGACTTGGGGAACACCAACCGAGAGTGGAAGGGAGGAAGAGGTGGAATTGGCAAGAGACACATTGAAGGAGCGGTCAGAGAGGTAGGAGGAGAACCAGTCGAGGACGGAGCCACGGAAGCCAAGGGAGTGAAGTGAATCCAGCAAGAGTGAGTGGTCAACAGTATCGAAGGCAGCAGAGAAGTCAAGGAGAACAAGAATGAAATAGAGACTGTTAGATTTAGCCACAAGAAGATCGTTGGTGATCTTAGCAAGAGTAAAGGGGGCGAAAGCCAGATTGGAGGGGGTCAAGGGAGGAGTTGGCGGGGAGGAAGTCAAGGCAGCGGGAGTAGACAACATGTTCAAGAAGCTTGGAAGCAAAAGGAAGGAGTGAGACAGTCTCACTCCCTGCACAGCTAGCCCCTCCCTTTCTGTGTGGTAAGAGCCAAGGGTGTCTGGTGTGGGATACAGGGAAAGGGAGCAGTGAAATCCACTGCGCCCTATGATGATAGAGGTCTTGGCACCCACTGCCAGTTGGGCCACAACTCTACCCTCACGGGCACTTTTAGCATCCCTGAGGATTTGTACTGCCTTCCCAAGTTATCCCCGTGATTGTGCATAAAACCCCGGGCCAGGGTTCAGAACCTCTTGTCCCCCTCTCTCATTTCCCCTTCCCCCACTGATAGACAGGACAGTATCTAGAAGGGTCAGAGGGGTCAAGCGTGGACTTTTTGAGGATAGGAGAGACAGTGGCATGCTTGAAGGTGGATGGGAAGGATCCAGTAGAGAGGGAGAGGTCGATGATGTGCAGGAGGGAAGGGGCGACAGTGGGGAAATTGGAGGTCGGGAGTCGGGAGGGGATGGGGTCAAGGGGGCAAGTGGAAGGGTTGGAGGAGGCAAGCAGGGAGGAGATTTCCTCAAGAGAGGTGGGAGGGAAGGAGGACAGGAGAGAAGGAGGGGGAGGAGGGAAAGGAGAGGGAGTAGGAAGAGGCGAGGACTGGGAAGCGATGTCGAGGCGGATCTTGTCTATCTTGGAGGTGAAGAAGGAAGCAAGATCCTGAGCAGAAAGGGAGGCGGAGGACAGGGGGCTTGAGGAGGGAGTCAAAGGTGGAGAACAGGCAGTGAGGGTCTCGAGAACAGGACTCAATGCAGGAGGTGCAATAATTCTGTCTAGCGAGGGAGACAGCAGAAGTAATGGAGAAGAGACAGAATTTGAAGTGATGAATTTGAAGTCAGCATGAGAGTGGGATTTGCGCCAAAGATGTTCAGCAGCACGGGTGCAGGAGCGGAGGTGGTGGATACTGGGGTGAGCCAAGGACAGGGGTTGTGGGAGCAGACAGAGCGGGAGAAGAGGGGGGCAAGGGAGTCACGGGTGGTGAAGAGAGAAGCATTGAAAGCAGAAATGGCAGAGTCAGGGAAGGAGGAGAAGACTGAGGGGAGAAGGGGGGAGAGAGAGGAGGTAAAGTCCAGGGGATTAATGGTCTGCAGGTCACGGAAGGGGCATGGAGAAGGGGAAGAGGAAGGAGGACAGTTGGAGACATTGAAAGAGGCAAGGAAGTGGTCAGAGATGGGATGAGGATCGAAGGAGAGATCAGAGACAGAGCAGTTCCTAGAGAAGATGAGGTCAAGAGAATGGCCATTAGCGTGGGTGCGGGAGTTGGTCCAAACGTGGACGTTGAAGGAGGAGGCTAGTGAGAAGAAGCGAGAGATGGAGGGCTGGGAAGGGACATCAACGTGAATGTTAACATCACCGAGGATGAGAGTGGGGTATCGTCGGAGAGGAAGAAAGTGAGCCAGGACTCAAATTCAGAGATAAAGGAGGAGAGAGAGCCAGGGGGGCAGTAGATGACAGCGATGCGGAGATGGAGGGGGGAGTAGAGGTGCACACAGTGAGCCTCAAAGAAAGGGAAGAAGAGAGAGAGGGAAGGAGAAAGTGGTTGGAATTGACAGGAGTTAGTGAGAAGGAGGCCCACGCCACCACCCCGGCCTTCAGGGCATGGCTGGTGAGAAAAGGAGAGACCCCCAAAGGAGAGGGTAGCAGGGGTGACAGAGTTGGAGGGGGAGATCCAAGTTTCAGTAAGGGCAAGGAGCTGGAGGGAGTGGGAGAGGAAGAGATCATGGATATAGGGTGTTTTATTAGCAGAGAAGCGACAGTTCCAAAGGGAGCAGGAGAATGGGAGCTGATCAGGGTGAAGGCAGGGAATGGGGATAAGATTGGGAAAAGGGGGGTGGCGGGGGGTGAGAGATAGGGAGGGTGGGTAAGGAGCAGGGGGGGGAAGGTAGCCAAGGGGGAGGAGGAAGTGTGAGGAGGTTGGAGAGAAGTGATGGGCTGGGAGGGAGGAAGGAACAGGTGGGAACGAAGTAGAGGAAGGAAGAGGGGGGGGAAGGGAGAAGGAGGGAGAGGGAAGGCGAGAGATTAGGGCAGGCATGATGGTGGGGAGGATAGGTAATAGAAAAGAGACAGAGAAGAACGAAGTGGAGAGTGTCTGACCTACTGGCCACTGAGGAGCCACCAGGTGGTAGAAGTACCCTTAGACAAATGGTCTAAGTCAACGTACCAGATGTAGTTTGAAAAATGCACCCTTCGCCACAGCCGCCACCTGGACATCCAGGCAGAGCTGTAGCTCTAGGAGCACCCCCAGACTACAGACCTGAGATACTAGGGGAGGACGGACCCCATCAATGATGGGGGCCATCCCTTCCCTGGCTTTCCCCACAAGGAAATTGACCCAGCCCAGATGCTCCTGAAGTTGTCGAGCCACCACCCATTCAATAACCTTCCCTAAAAAGGGAAGTTAGAGACTGGCCAATAACTGGCCAGGACGTCAACATCCAATGATGGCTTCTTGAGCAGGGGACACACCACTGCCTCCTTGAGGCTCTCCAGCACCCTGCCCTCCCTGAGGGAGGTGTTAACTATCTCAGCCAGCAATAGCCCTAATGTCTCCTGGCTGGCCTTAACCAGCCAGGACGGGCATGGATCTAATTCACAGTAGGTGGCTTGAACAGTCCCAAGAGCATCTCCCGCATCCAGGGGCAACACGTCTTGAAATTCATCCCATAAAACAGAACAAGATGGGGCTTTAACTGCTTCTGGCTCACCCACTGTTAAAAGTGCTGCATCAAAACCGTGATGAATTTGAGCAATTTTATCTGCAAAAAAGTTCACAAACAAGTCACAGCGAGCATTCAATAGCTCTGAGTCCAGGCAGAGGGAGGACAGACTGACCAGCCCCTTCACCACCCGAAAAAGCTCAGCCAGATGGGACTTAGTGGATGCAATGAGGGCAGCAAAGAAAACCTTCTTTGCTGTCCACACTGCCATGGCATAGGTACATCACCAGACTCTATGTTGCAATCGGTCAGCTTCAGTATGAGAATGACGCCACACAGACGATGGCCTCCGTTAACACAGAGTTCCAAATTGTCACGAGGTCATCAAGTCAGTGGCTATCTAAGTACAAGGGAATATCCCCCAGAACATTCCAGAACCTTCCTGGTTCCATAAGCCTCTGGGGGCAAACCAACCTAACTGGTTCCGCACCCTCCCGGGGACCGTTGTGTGCCAGGATACCGGCCTGGAGGAGATAATGATCCATCCACAACAAGGGCACTGTTGACACCTTCCCCACTAATGGATCCCCTGCCTCAAGACCAGTGCAAAATATCATGTCCAGGGTATGTCCTCCAACATGTGTGGGGCCAACAACTCTCTGAGACAGGCCCATGGTTGTCATGGTGGCCATAAACTCACGCTCTGTCCCTCCGAGACTGGTGTCGGCATGAATAGTGAAGTCCCACAGGACCATTGCCCTGGGGGATTGCAAGACCACCTCCAACACCAGTTCAGTCAGAGCGGGCAGGGAAGTAGCTGTACATGTAGGTGCCCGGTATATCAGCAGTACCCTCACTCTGTTTCCAGCCAAATCCAACACCAGATGGAGGCCCTCCATTCCCATGATAGGTTGCACAGGAAATCTCCTCACAGACCATGTCTCCTTAAAAATAATGTCTACCCCACCCCCATCCCTCCAGCAGCAGCTGATGCTGATGGAGTACCCAGCTGGAACAAGGTCAGCCAATATAGGCCCCAACTCAGTGTCCAGCCAGGTCTCTGTAATACATGCGAAGTTGGCAGCCTGGTCCAGGATCACCTCCCAGACCATAGTTGACTTATTGGCAACCAACCTCGCATTTATCAGCATCAACGATCACCTCATCATCTCATCACCTTATTAACAATCACCTCATCACCTGACCAGTGGCCACTGAGCGGGACAGATACAAGACATTTGTCCTGTCTCACAGATCTAACTTGCCTCCCAGAAGGACCGTAATTCCCATAGCCCGTCACAACCCCTATGGCTGCAGACCCTACCCCCCAGTCCACTCCCCCAACCCCCTGGAGGCTGTCACACCAGCCCCCTGAGGGATATCCCCACCTTCCAATATCCCCCCCCCACCATCCTCCACTGCCACTGGAGGATACCTTTCCCTCTCAAACGGGTTGCACCCCTCCCTCACACCATGGGGGCCAACCCCTCCCTCCCTAACCCAATCCCATTGCCGCCCCTTTCCATAGGGAGACCAACACATTTAGTATACACCCCTAAACAACCCACCTCCCCCCAAGAACAATACCATCCGCCCAACTTAATAAACTCTCAGCCCCACTAAGGGCCATGCTTAAGGACCCTTTAGCAGTGGCTCTTAGGTGTGCGGCCTGTGGCACGCGCCTGTGGCACTGCCAGGAGGCACACTGCTTTTCAGCAGTTCCCCTGGGCCAGAAGGGAGGGGAAGGGATCCCTGGCCCCGCCCTCTCTCCCTCAAACGACAGGGAGGGGCAACAACAGTCTCAGTTGAGGCCCTGGGAAATCCCTTATACCTGCACTGGCAGTTGAAAGTCCTTGGCTCCAGGGGGGTGATGAGAGGCGAGCCCCCTGGCCCTCAGCCCCCCCCCCAGCAAGTCAGAAATACCAGGGGGGAGCAAGCACTGGAGCATGGAAGTTACTGATTTTTCAGCTTTCCAGGTACCCGACTGGTACTCAGGTAACCAATAAGGTACCGGATGTGGTACCCCAAAATGCAGGTATTACTCACAGGTACTAAATTAGGTACCTGTTTCATGTGTTTGTTAGTTTGGGGCTAGTTGCACACAGGTTAGAAATATACCTTCTTCCTAGTAAAGGAAGGTGGTTGAGGGAGCAAGAGTTTAGAGTTCTGACAGAATACTGGGTTGGAATTTGGAGTTGGAGAAGAATGTAGTGTGAGTCTATGGGTAGGAATGTGCGTGAGAGAGTTTTTGCTGGAATGAATTGTGAGAGAGATGGTGAAGGTGGGAAGAGTGCAGTGAAGTGGGGGAATTGGGAGCATGAGACAGAAGAAAGGATTGATAGAGGGAGAAGAGAGAAATTGGGAATTTTGTGGTACAGGATATTACAACAGAGAAAAAGAGAGTTGGGGGAGAAGAGAGCGGAGGGCTGTTACAATGTCTAGAGGGAAAAAGTCTGGAAAGGACAATAACATCAAGGAAAGGAATAAAACAGGAGTGAAAGGGGATACTGAAAAGAATGAGTGCAAGGGAAATAAAGCACATTTCAGAAAGTTCTGTCTTGGAAGAAAGAGGTTATGCAAAATGATACAATGACCACATTACTGTGCTCGCTGTGTGGGTGGGGATAGAAATTTCCCGCAGATTGCCAGGCTGGCATTGCAGCCTCACTCCTCCTGAGTTTGTCGTGTTTATTTTGAGGATAATTCTCTCCCTGAACCTCCGCAGCATTTTCTTATGGTTGTATCTATGTGAGGGGCTTGAATTAGATCTTTGTGCCTATCTAACTCAGCACAATTTTTCTGTTCCAAAATATTTAATAATGATGCTAATGATTAATAGAAATAGTCAAGACCATTTTTCTCTCTTCAAAATTTAGCAGAGTTTTTTTGTTAGAATTTTTGAGGGAAAATCTTGTTCCACTCTGGGTGAAAATTTTCATTTCAGTTTTTTGTTTTCCCTACTCCTTCCTCTGTTTCTTTTACAAAAATCTCCCTGCTCTTTTCTTCTACTGTAGAAAGGATGGAAGGGTTAAAAAAAAAAAAAAAAACCGGGAGAAAGTGGTAGAATTTTACTTTCTTTAAAATAAAAAAAAAAACAAGAAAAGTGTGCAAAAAAAATCTTCAAAGGGAATTTCTCTCACTTGTGATTTTTTTCTAAAGTTGTTTCCATCTTTACAGTTTCCCCCCTACTTCCTCACACTTCTAAAACTTTTCCAATTTTTTTCCAGTGGGAGAAATGTTTCAAAAAGGAGTTTTCCCAACTGACTTTCTATTTTGTTGCCTTTATGTTGTTGTTTTTTTATCTCCCTTCTTTTTTCAGTGGAGGGTAAAAAGTAGGGCTGGAAGTCGATCTGGAGTTTTTCTCAGTTATCATAGAGAATCACGGTTCTCAACTTGTTTTAAGCAAGAAATGATAATCAAGAAAAATGCCAATTCTCAACATTTCTCGGTTGAGATTTTTTTCCTCAAAATATCATTTATTGTTTACCGTTGGAGCTTGGATCGGGAGGGAGAGTCATGCAGGTGGCCGGGAGCTGCAGCATAGAACTGCCCTACTAGTGAGTGTTACACTGTAGCAAGGAGTTGGCGGAGCCTGGGAGGGCTGCGGAGCCTGGTTGAGCCACAGTTTGAACTGTTACCTGAACACCTGGGGGTCGTTGCCCTGAGCACCACGTGGAAGCTGCTGACCAGAGCGGGGGCTAAAAGGGCACCTGTGGGCAGCGTACACGCCACAGGCATGCGCGCCTAAGGGCTGCGCGCGCAAGGGCGCGCCCTTGTGTGCGCGGCCTTAGGCATCAGCGGGGCAGCAGGGCTCGTCCGCTTACTCTAGGTTCCTTGGGGATCCAGGAAAGTGAACCTGTAGCAGCTGCTTGGGAGAGCCACTTTGCTTTATTTTTCAGGACTGCTGACATGTCTAAAAAGAGGCACCGTCAGCCAGGGCTGATGCGCTCGACTCAAAGTCAGGCTAAGCAACAGAAATTGGACAGCTTCTTCACAGCAACATCAGATAACCAAGGTACCCCTGAGGCGGTTGGGGGTGTCTCCGCATCAAAGATCTCATTGCCAGTATCCTTCTCGCCTTCATCTAGCTCCCTATTGACTTTGTTGGGTTCTGTTGCTAAAAGAATAGATGACTCTAGATTGGCCTCTGCAGGAACATTACCGTCCTCAGTTCATCCCTCATTTGGGGATTTTTTGGGGGATCAATGTCTCCTGATTGGGGATTTATTGAAGAATCTTTTAGTTCGATTGGATGAACTGGCTAAATATTCCTTAGAACAGCAAAAGCAGATGACTAATTTGATTGACTTCATTACAACTCATAGATTACCGGTGAGGGAAGAGGTCAATAGGCAGTACCCTCCCTGTGATTCCCAATACCAATCTAAGGAGCTTAATTATAGTGGGGAGAGGGATTTGCCACCCAAAAATGAGCTAGGAGGCGAGCAAGGTTTTGGTTCCAATATATATGAGATACCACACCTTGGACCTATGTGGGGGGCTATGTCCCTTAGAGTGATTCCACTTCCAAACGGTGCTTTTCCTCGTTGGGACACTAGGAGGGCAATACATAGGCATCTCTGTTATATTTTGGGACGTATTCCATTGGAGGCCATTAAGCAATATCAGATTTTGCCTGCCTACCCTAGAGTACAGCGTCTAGTGATTTACTTCTGAGATGTTGGGGTGGCTTCTAGAGTCCTGGAGATGAGTGACGTCTTTGCCTCATGGGGGATTTATGTGGGGGAGGTATTAAGGGACATCTCTGCAAAATCATATATTCCACCCTTGATAAAACCAGCATTTAAGATGCAGGTAGATCCTACTTTGAATAGTGGTCATAGGTCCCCCCAGGTATTTTGGGGGGGGGCGTGGAGGAGAGTGTCCCCCCCCAAGCTCCTTCTCAAATTCCCATAAATGAGCATCTAAAAGGGATAGCACGGGGAATAGCAACCCAGGGTGCAGTTATGAAGACACCAACAACTGATACACAGACAGTTTCTAATGCAATGCCATTAACGACCAATTTATCACCAACTTCAGAGTGTCCCCCATTGGAAAGTTCACTACTTATGGATATACAGCAATCCCTTCCATTGATGTCAATTATTTCCCAGGGAGCGGGGATGGAGGTGATTGGTCCCACGTATAAATTTCATCAGGAAGCTCAGGGCTTCATGCCAGCATCAGGGCAAGAAGCAGAAGTGAGTGAACAACTAGAGGGCACAACTTGATGCTTTGAGTACTCGGGGGGCGTACAATGGAGGGTTGGCTCCTGGAATATAGCTGGGTGGGCTATGCAGGCCCAGAAAGCTGAAGTCCTCAATTTTATCAGAGGCTTCCATATCTTCATATGCCAGGAAACCTGGGCCATCTCATTAATATATCTTCACCCTGAGCTGCCTGATTATGTGGTCTTTTCGATCCCAGCAATTGCGGGGGGGGGGGGGCGGTGTCGGCCCAGTGGGGGTGGGTAACTCTTGTTAAGATGGAATTAAGTAGACTGATAGTTACAACCCTTATGATTCCTCCAGTTGGCCTGGGTATACTTCTAAGAAGTGCAGAGGTGGCTATGATAATATTAAACGTATATGTTGTTCCTTCCAATTCCAAGTCCTACGAGGTAGGGGTGTGGGATAAATTGGAAGAATATATAGAGAATCTCATTTTGTCATACCCAGGAGCCCTTTTGTTAATACTAGGGGACTTTAATGCCAAGCTGGGATGCTCTGATATGCAGCTTTCACATTGTCCCCATGCCAATTTTCATCAGGGCATACTAGGTAGTTCGGGCCAATCCAAGGATAATACTATTAATCAGGCGGGTATTAAATTAGCAAAAATAATAACTGCCCTCGATTTATGTGTGCTGAATGGTGCTTTTGGTTCAGACACCAGGGGAGAATTTACATATCTGAGACCTAGGGGTTCAAGCACTTTAGATCTTGGGTTGATTACCCCCAATGTACTAGCATACTGTAGGGACTTTTTGGTAGGAAGTATTTTTAGTAGCGATCATCTGCCAATAGAACTAACCCTTTGGTCGCCGCTTGATATAGACAGGTGTCTGCCTAGGGTACCCATGATAACTTCTAAGGCTCTGGAGGAAACAGTAATTCTTCCTATGGTAANACAGGTGTCTGCCTAGGGTACCCATGATAACTTCTAAGGCTCTGGAGGAAACAGTAATTCTTCCTATGGTAAAATGGGACCAGATGTCAGCATTCCCTTTTGAGTTGTGCATAGTGAATGGAGAGGCTAGCGCTTTACGTGCACAAATCCTGGAATCAGTAAGCCCTGAGCAAACGGTAGAGGTCTATAATCAGTTGAGTGTAAATATACAAACCTTTGTGGAATTACATCATGTCCAGAGGAAAAAGGGAGGACTTTGGGGCTTTAATCCCTGGTTTGATCAAGATTGTTATAAAGCTAAGTGTACCTATTGGGACATA
Source organism: Sphenodon punctatus (assembly GCA_003113815.1). Classification (NCBI taxonomy): domain Eukaryota; kingdom Metazoa; phylum Chordata; class Lepidosauria; order Sphenodontia; family Sphenodontidae; genus Sphenodon; species Sphenodon punctatus. The sequence goes on along the minus strand of QEPC01011926.1, from coordinate 2,679,827 downwards.
TATAAGGAGTATCACCAGGGCTCATTTGATAAAATACCAATGCATTGCTTCCAGGCTAAGAAGGATTATAAGAAACTTATTAGAACCAAATGACAGGCTTATAACCAGGGGAAATGGGAAAAAGTGATAAAAGTGGCTAAGAATGGAGAGTCCAGAGCATTTCGGAGACAGGTTAAATGGGGCACAATCCGGGAACCTATTGGGAACCAGATGCTGATCCCTGCTCATGTGTGGACCAGATACTTTGGGGAACTTTTTTTGGACTAGTCTATAGTAGAAGCGCCTTGTGATAAGAGGGTGGAGCTACCAGTATGGGCCCCAGTAACGGAGGCAGAAATCTCCAACCTACTGGAATCTTGTAAGAATAACAAAGCGCCAGGGAGGGATTTGATTCCTATTGAACTATCTAAAACTTATAGTCAATGGTGGATACCCATACTAGCAGCAATATTTACAGCTATTGACTGTACAGGTATAATGCCAACTTTATGGAAGCAGGCGATAATAGTCCCCATTTTCAAAAGAGGAGACAGGTCAATCCTGTCTAATTATAGGCCAATCAGTTTATTGTCCTCTATAAGCAAACTTTACGGCAAACATCTAGCTTCAAAACTGGTGAATTGGATAGAGGACTTTGATATACTTTGGTCTGAACAGGCGGGCTTCCAGAGGAGACGGTCAGTCATGGACTATGGTATGGTATTGGCCCATCTATCCGAGAAATATAGGACTAAGAATAGATGCCTGTATGCGGCTTTTCTTGATCTACGGTCCGCATTTGACTTAGTCAACAGGTCTTTCTTGTGGGCTAAACTGGCAAAGACTACTATTGATAAGTGTCTTCTGTTTCTCTTACAGAAGTTGTATGAGGATTCTCAGTTGTAAGGACTCAGAGGCAAGGGGGAGGTAGGCAGGGGAGAGGGGCGCGGCGGCGCAGCCCCAGTAGGGGGACCGCAGCGCAGGCTCCATCGCCGGGCTCCCCAATGCAACCCCCGCCGTTACCGCTACACCAAGCCCCGCCCCTGCCGACGCCCGTAGAACGTGCGGACGTCTTAGGACGGGAAACCACGCCCCCTCACATAGAACGTGACGTGGGAGTGCTGCCGCCCCTGGTGCGACGCTCGGAGCGATTGCGAGCACGCACGGGGGCGGGGCCTTGAGGATAAAGCCCAGCGCCGCCTGAACGGCGGCGCTGGTGATTTGGGAAACCGGCCGAGCGCTTAGCGTGTGCCTGAGTGATTTGAGAGAACCCTAAACGAGTGTGGAGTGAGTGTGGAGCCCCGACGTCTGAGTGACCCTTTCCTGACCTCCCTGAAGTAAGTGTGGTGTACGTGAAGGCTGAGTGTGTGGAGTGTGAGTGACTGTTGCCCCGTTCCTTCCCCCTTTGAGGCTTCTGACCTTTGGACCCGACTCTGTGTGTGCGTGCCCCGTTACCCCCCTCCTGTGGGGCCCCCGGCACCTACCCCCACTGGGGTGTACCTTCCCCGACTTCCTAAAACCCTGTGCCTGAAGCAATTGTATTCGTGTGCGTGTGGGGGCTGGCTCTGGAAACCCCACTCAGTGGCGCCCTATGATGATAGAGGCCTGTTCTCCCTAATCGGAGGTAACGGCCACCATTCTAACCTGACGGGCATTAGACCACGAGTGTTCCTGACCCTGAGTGGGGTGACCGTGAGCAGAGCGACAGGGAGGAGTAGCCAAGAGACCCCCCCTAGTGACATCAGTTAATAGTCAAGTTAACTGCTTTGGGCCACATGACCGAATCAGTACCAGTGAAGCGTGGAGTTCACCAAGGTTGCATTCTCGCACCAATTCTATTTAACCTATATATTAATGATGTGGTGCCTTTGATGGCACAATTACATTTTTCCCCACCAAAATTGGCAGAGAGATTTATCAGATGCCTTCTTTTTGCCGATGACATGGTCATACTATCACAAACAGGCAGCTCAAGAGGTTTGCTCAGTATTGTAGGGATAATGACATGGAGATAAACCATGAGAAATCTAAAATTATGGTTTTGCTAAGTCCCAACGTAATAAGATCTATACCTGGAGGCTGGAAGGTAAATTGATTCAACAAGTTAGACTTTTCAAATATCTTGGTCTCCTTTATCATAGCACAGGTGCATGGCACCATCATATCAAGGGGGCTACCTCTAAAGCCGCCAGAACTGCATTAGTGATCCGTAAACTTCTGGTGCACACAGGAGGGATGGCGTTACAGATGGCAATACAGGTGTTTAATGCCAAAATAACTTCCCAGGTTCTTTTTGGGGTGGAACTTTGGGCCCCATATAGTACGCCAGCGCTGAAGCAGGTCCAAACCAAATTCTTGCGCACTATTATTGGGGTCCCGGGTGGCACACTGAATGCGATAGTCAGACAGGAATTTGGTCAATGAAATTGGACATTTAGGGCTTGGAGAGCAGCACATAAAATGTGGTTGAGGATTGGTAATCCTGCGGCAGAGGGCCTCCTTGTATATTTAGGTAAAGTCTCCTTCAGGAGCAGCTGGATGGTTAGGGTCGAGGCTCATTTGAAGACGCTGAGTTTCTCCAGAGAATATCTGCAGGAGAGGAAGGGACAGGGGATATTATGTGAAGTGCTATGAATGTGGCAGGATATTGATTCACAGGAAGAAAGGGCTAGGATCAACCAGGACAGGCATCTTCATCTCTATCCCACAGTCGCCCCGATAATAGATACCATGGCTTCATATCTCTGCTCCTGCATTTCCCAGGGGGCAAAAAGGTTATTTCTGGTGGCCCATGTTAATGCTTTGCCCTCTAAGATCCTTGAGGGGCGTTTTAGTGGGGTTCCATATGGCCAGAGACTTTGTCCCTATGAGCAACTTGAGGCAGAAACAACAGCACACATCATTTTTGGGTGTCGGCTCTATGATAAAATCAGGGCTGAACTTTTGAACAAATTTATCTTGGCTTACCCTGGTAGATCACAGGAGGCTTTGCTGACTCTAGCATTAGCTGATAAAGATGAGAAAGTTACGAAACAGGTTAGTTCATTCCTGATATGGGCGTTTGCTTTAAGGAAATTATTCCTGGAATTTAAGTTACCAATGGATGCTTAAAGTCCTTTCCTTTTCTCTATATAGTTTCTTGTACATGTAGGGACGATGAGAGCCCACATGTTAAGAATCATGTCTATAGGAATGAACTATCGTATATAGAAAACCTTAGTATTTTGGGAAATGTGTTGGTAATGCTTCTTCCTTCTTTCTCCTTTGTACAAGTTTATGTTTATTTAAGGAAGGAGGAAGGGATTCTATATGTCAAGGAACATGTGTACGGTATTTTGGCATATATTTTTGTGTGAAAATTTTGTATTCTGGCAATGACCTTTGGTTACGCCAAATAAAGTTTATTATTATTATTATTGTTTACCGTTACCGTTTACCGCAATTTACCATTTACCATATACCAATTTATCATGTACCGCTTACCATCTACCACGTTCGTGTTGATAAATGGGCATGCACAAAGTGGCATTTAGCATTTTGCACATGCGCATTACTGGGATGAAGCCAGTACACAGTAAGTGGTACACAGTAAATCAATATTTGGTAATTGGAAAACTGCAGTAAATAGTAATGGTAAATGATAAAAGGTATTTTGAGAAAAAATTCTCAACTGAGATCTCAATCTGTTATCGAGATTGTACCAAGATCACGGTGACAGTTCCCAATTCTTGTGATATTTTAACAAGAAAAAAATGGTTCTCATTTCAGCCCTAGTAAAAAGAAACCAAAGAAAACATCCAAAACTGAAACAAAAAATATCTCTATTCATAAAACAGTGAAATAGAATAAAATTTAAATGGTAACCAAAACCAAATGCCTTTTTAAAGGTATACTTTTACATTCTTTTTGCAAGTGAAATTTACTCCCTATGACTGGCCCCCCTGTATTTTCTGTGAAATACTTTCAACAAGTTCCAATAATATTGTAGTAACAACAGAGGCTATGGCATTAGATATGTGATGCCCGGGCTCTGGGGATATTCAGACTGAGAGGGCAGCACTGGGCCGCAATCCACTTACTCCTCAGTAGCCCCAATGAAGCCCTACAGCCTTGACTGGCTTGTTCTGTGCCTACGTCTATCAAACTCCAGATTCAATGGGCAGATTCCTAAGAATCAATTGAAAAATGTCTCTTCCTCTTCTCTGCCTCCCTTGCACCATGTTAGATCCTGATGTGGCAACTCTGCAGGGTTTCATGAGCAGAGCTGTCCTCCCTTTTCAGTGGGATATTCAGCCTTTGTGGGGGAAATGAATATTCTGGCAAATTCACATTTCCATATGTTGCTGATGTGCCTGTCTGTAAAATAGCTTTCAGTTGTCAATGAGATAAATTACTTCCCCTTCTTAGTTAAAAATAAAGAACCAGAAGCCTTTAAAATCAGATCTCTTCAGACATTCCCATTAGCCAGGAAGGTGCAGCTTCATTGCCTTGACCAGAGCAGGGTCCACTGAGAGCAGCCATGTATATGACCAGCCACCACATCCTAACACACTCTTGTGGCCCAGCCCTATTCACTAAGGGCGGTTTTAGACGAGACGAGACGCAAATGGCGGCTGAGCCCTTTATCAGCCGCCATTGTTGCGGCTCATCTAAATCCCCGCCGCGCGCGACCGCCGGATCTCTGCTGCGTGAAGCTGGCCCGGCGATCCTGCCCCTGTCAAGGCAGATCACGGCTGTGCTGGCTTCACGCCGCACTTCCGGTTTCTTTGCCCGAGTGTGCACGCGCAGAATGGCTGTGCTGGCTTCAACACTCCACGCCGTGTCTGATGCTCTTCTGAATATCAGACACGGCGTTGAGAGGAAGGCGGGTGCCCAATTCCGGCACTGGACGATCCCACTTGTGAGCGGGATCATCTAAAAGCGCCCTAAGTGCCTCTCCAAATTCTCCTTACTCTATTTTAACGAAGTGTGACAAGACTGATTGGTTGGCTCTTCTCAGCCTAGAGTTCCGTGGATAATGCCTGAGGTTTGCTTGTAGAGTGGCTATTGTGATGCTGCATATGTTTTACACACTTGATGTCATCCTGTATCCCCATCACAAAATTGTGTCCCCCATCACAAGACAGTTATGCAACGTTTGGATGTCAGCACCACAATATAGCAGATGTCAGGACCTGGACCTTGCACTGGCCTCCTTGGGATCTTTGGGGGCTGGCTGGCTCTGCAGTGCCACTGCCACATCTTGGTCCAGACCGTCCCCTGTATAGTTCCTCTGTGCTGACTAGTCCACACTGCTCCAGGCTTCTGATAGGCTCTCACCCTCCAGCCTTACCACCCCTCCCTCAGATTGGCTGCCTGTAGAGGTATAAGGCCATTCAGTAGCCAGCGGAAGCTTGCTGGGACCTCACTTCCTGATCTTCCAACCTTGCTTCTCCATCCCTGCTCCTGATCTCACGCCTTGGACCTTTGCCTCTGACCTCTAGCCCTAATCGTGATATCAGTCTATGTCCCAGTACCCTTGCCCTTGACAGCATCAGATCATCATCCTATGAAGACTTTGCCAAATGACAGTAGCTGTCCATCGGTGACCGAGTGTGAGCTCCAAATGGAAGTGCATGGTGCAGAGACTCTGAACTTAGCTTCTTGCTATTCTTAGGTCAGCCTTTGACCCCTTTGGAGCAGAGACGACAACACTTCAATGAGGTGGAAGAATGTGACATTCCAAACACGGCCTTACTGGAAACGGAGGGAGGAACAGCAAACGTACTTTCCTTCCCCAACTTTATTACTCAGAAAAGAACTTTAATAACATCAACAGGATTTTTATAGGAAAAGAAACTATCAAACAAAATCAGTGCCTAAGTGAAAACACATACAGCATCATAAAGTGCCCTGGGAAAGATGCCACATTAATAAAGGGAAAAATGTGAAAGAGTTTGTGAGGAGAAAGCAGTTAAGAAAACTCAAACGCCTGTAAAAATCCACTCCAAAAAAAATTGTAGGCAAGATTTATTTTTAATTTGAACTGTTCCCTCACCCCCACTCCACTCGTGTCTCTGAGAATTTCTGCATGTTCTTGAGATGGAAACAGTTTGTTTTATTTTGCTTTGGAGATAGTTACCTGAACCAGGAGATTTAATGGAGATCTTGAAAAAAGCACCATCTATGAGCTCAGTGGGGTCTGAAAAATACTGGTTGCAATCCTGAACCCACTGAAGTCAATGGTAAAACTCCCATTGACTTTAATGGGTGAGGATTACACCCACTGTGATTTCCAACCTCTCCCCATGTGTCTCCAACTCAGGATTATGAGTTTCTTCTTAAAAATCAGCCTTGAAATTGGACATTAACAGCTCAGCCTGGGAAGGGAATGGCTTCTAGATCTCAGAGCTCATGACTTGCTTATGATTTCATTGCAAATATTTTAGCTAATTTTGGGTGCAAATAGCTCCTGTATTGAGGACTTAGTGAGGTGCAAAATCCCAATGAAGTTTATGGAACTTGATCCATGCATAATGCTACTGTCTATGGTATGTGCTTGGAGAATCACACTGGTTGGTTAGTTATTCTTAAATTGCTTATGGCTATGGGAAATATCAATACAGTAGCCAAGCGAACCCCTCACCAACAGCCAATAGGACTTCTTTAGATATCCTGGCTTGAAGTCAAATACAAACCTCTTATTGACTTCAACAGAGCAGCATTAAGCCCTTTGGGATGGGAAAAACCAAACAAGTATTATTGTATTATCTGTAATCCTGCTTCTCACTCTTTTGCTATTGGGTGTTTTAGATGGACAGAGAGGCAGCCTGCCCTTGGAGCTGCTCCGGGGGTGGACCCCTATGTCCGCTTGCTTCCAGCTCTACCTGGGTCCACTTTAGACGGATCCAGCAGGTTCCTCTGGCCGCAGTCCACCCATGTGGTGCCCCCCCCCACACACACACACACACCATAGAGCTGCAGGCAATTGTCTGACACTCTAAGCTGGCACCCACAACTCTATGGTGTTGCCAGGGCAATGGCCATCCGGGAGTGGAGTTGCAGCGTGGGTCTGCTAAGCAGGTGGACAGCAGCTCCCCTCCAGGCTGGTGCCCTGGGTTTGGCTGGCTCACTTCACTGGCAGTGTCACCAGCAGGACTGCCCTGGAGCAGACGCAGCTCCTTCCAGAAACCATAGACACACTCACAACACTTGTTAGCACAGGGTTGTTCAACAGCAATTTGGGTTTCATTCCCCTACTCTTTTGGACAAAATGCTAAGCCTACCACCATCTCCCTAACCATCCTTGATCAACATAAAACTCATGGTCCTCCCAGATGCCTTTGTGTTACTAACAGAGCTCTTCTGAAATGGGACCATTTGCCTTTTGGTGTTTCCTCATGGCAAGCTCTCTTATACTGTAGGATAATCTGCTCCGGGCCCTCTCTTGTATCATTTCCAAGAATGGACGAGGTACTAAAAAATAAAATATACTGTTGGGAACAATCCTGCATCATCTCCTTTTTACCGGATAATTATCTAATGGGTCTTGCACATTGCTAACATTCTCCTCAGTAAGTTGTAGACACAACAGGCTAAATCCATTCCTATATTACAGTGTGTTTACACCAAGGTTGACTTTGGCCCAAAGGTCTCATTGTAGCATCTGTTGAGATTGCTGTAAAATGCTAAGAGACTGTGGCACAACAGCTGAGGCCACTGCTGAAATAACAATACCTTATAGACAAATGCATGGCAAGAAGGTTCCAGAAAGTACCAGTAGAGTATGCAGGGTTCCAGCACAACAGCTGGGGACAGCTTTGTGTGTCTCTGAATGAAGAAGGCATTGTGTGTGTTCTCCTGAAAGGAGATCCTTGGAAAGAAAGTCGGATAGTGGTGAGGGTGTTTCTGTTCTTGGCAGTTAGTTTTTCCCTACTTCCAGTTCAAAGCTTAAATGGAAGGGGGACTGACTGTCATTTCTGTAGAGCAATGAGCTAACTTCAGTGGCACTAGAACAAAATGCAGAGATTAACTTACTCAACATCCTGCTGGTGCTGTAGAAGAGAGGTTCTCATGGGTGGTGAGTGGAGAAGGTATTCGGTGGTGGCAGGGAGCATAAGAAGGAGAAAAGCTAGTAAAAACACCTAACTCCACTCTGACTGAGCTAGGAGCATTTCCAAAATGATTGGGCAGCCCGAGGGAAAGAGAGTAGAACAAGGCGTATCTGCGTGTGGTGTGGGAGTGGCCTCAAATACCTCAGGCAAAGGGAACAGAGGTGCAGTTTTAAAGATTTGAGAGCTACTGCTATAGGACACGAGTTCTCAAGCTGAGGAAGGGCAGGTCCTTCAAAGCGGGGGCAGGGTGGGTGGGTATCCTGGCAGTGGTTGTTTGTGTGTGTGCGCTCCCAGCGCACACCCATCTACACCCATCACCCACTCATCTACACACACGGGGCCATCCAGAAAACCGGAGGAGGTCACGTGGGTGGAGATGGGTGTGTGTCCATGTAAGGCCCTTTTCACAGTCACTCTAACACTGGCTCTTTTTACACAGACGGGGTTGGGTGCGGGTGCCCCTTTACATGGACACACACCTCCACCCACGGGGCCTCCTCTGGTTTTCCGGAGGGCTCCATGGGTGGGGGATGGGTGGAAGTGGGTGTTGTGCAGGAGTGTGCATGCACCCACACCCATCCCCCAACCACTACTGGCCATTTACACGGATGCCATCCCCACCCACCCACCCCCCGCACACCTACTCAAACTCAGAACAGGGGAGGGGGCGCGTCTGTGTAAAAACGGCCACTGATAAAATGGGTGTTACATTTTATAATCCATGTTGCATGGCACCAGCACGCCTGCAACCCCGCAACATATATAATAAAATGTAAAGCCCATTTTATCAGTGTTAGAGCGTCTGTGTGAAAAGGGCCTAAAAGGACACCCACCCACCACACGAGTACACTCATCCCCCCCACCCACTCACCCCGTCCATGTAAAAACAGACAATGTGGATTTTTTTGTGTCTCCACAGCACAACAGCCACTTTGAGAGACTTACAAAGTACGTCTCTCAAAGTACAAAGTACTGTGGATACTTCGTGCCAACATATCTCAGTTGGCACGAGCTGACTTCCTTAAATATGCCATAAAGACTCAATTCTTCTCTCAGCATTTGCCCCTCCAGGACAGGTTTGATGCTGTCAGGATCCTGGTCATGAGGCAAGGTCCAGCATCTGAGCAAAACCAAGGGTTGGCTGGCATCTCATCCATGGGGGCAGGTGAGAGCTAGTCTAATAACTAGAGTCCAGGAAATCAGTCCTAGCAGGGCTCAAAGGGGAACAGGAGCAGCTGGGGTGCAGGATGTGAGAGACAAGGCAGCTAAAGCCAGGTCTCTAATTGTTCAAGACAGGGATTTGCTGTGAGACCCAGGAAACTATATAGGAGTCCCTAGCCAATCAGGGTGCAGGTTATCAGTGGCCAATCAGGAGTTTTCCAGGGTGAATTCCGACTTGCAAGGGGTATAGGGCTGTGATTCCACTCTATTGCTATAGCAGCTGGGTGGCAGTGTGACTCCTACTGCTGACTATACACCTGGAGGATCAGGGTTCAAGGCCTACATTCCCTTTGGGCTCTGATAGATGTGGGTTAGTTGGAGCTTGGGAAAGGAGAAGTGCCTGTTTGATTTATCCATACAGTACCTGATGTGAAGATTTAACCCAGGATTTTAGTCAGCCTGGCACTAAACATACATTCTTGTGTATTATTGGAGAAAGGTCAGCATTCTGGGTACCTGTTGTTTTGCTGGCAAACTCTGAGTGGTATTACCAGAAAAACACCCAAGGCATTTTTTATTTCTTAAAACACCTTTGATTTCCAACTCTCTCTTGCTGGGCAAGAGTGCTGGCTACCCAGGTGCTCCGGAGCTGGGCCATGTGGCTATCTGGAAGGTATTATTTAAAGTCCACCATAAGCCTGATCCCACCCCCTTCTATGTCCCCTAGTGCTTGCCGGAATGAGCTGGTTGTGCTCATGCACTAAACAACTTTTCAATATTTTACAGATTTCCAGTTTGTAAAATTGCCTTTTCATATGTTTTCTATTCTTGCCTCCTTTTTACTTTTAATATTGCAGATCTGAATTTGCCTGCACTCTTATTACTGTCAACCCTGAGTTAAGAGAAGGTCACCAGCTGAGAGGAGGCAGCTCTTCCAGAGTCCATTAAACACTGGTCTTGTATGGAACAGATATTGCTGGTCCTGTCAAAAATACTGTAGAATTGGGGTACATTTGGGGCCTATGGTTTGGGAGGGGAAGAAGGAGATCTGCCTGCGTGGAAATTTTCACATGACAGAAGCATCCGAATGAAACAAAGTGGGAAAACAATTACTCACTTCAGCATAAGGCTGTTATCATAATCCAGCCCTAATGATATGGGGTGCAAGGGGAAAACCAGAGACATTTTCCTTCCCTAAACCATCTCTTTCTTTGGACCTGAATGGCCAGTTGTTTTCTAGCCAGGAAATCTACTTTTTTCTCCACAAATTTGATTTCATTGCCACCAGTCTCTACCCATGCAACTCCATTGCCTTTCAGTAGACCTAGCCTTTGTTTTAAGAGAGATGGGCATCCATCAAGTTTTATAGATGAATCTCTGTGTAACTCCTGTAACCTTCCCTTCCATCAGGCATACCCCCTAGCCAGTTACTGCTCCAGTTATACTAAGGATACCTAGTGGAGAACAAGACTGTACTGTTCACTGGGAGAAGAAACAAATTGAGTAAGGCTTGGTCTCCATTCTTAAAATGCCTATCGAGCTATTTAATTCGCGGACTTTAAAAATGCGCCACTGCCGTAATATGCGCATAAGAACCCACTTCCGTCTCGTCTAATTAGATCATGCGGACGTTTCAAAATATGTGCAATGGTGATGCGCAATCGCGCGCCGCTCGTCTAAAAGCGGCCCCGGTCAGTTCACGGCTTGAAAAGAATGCACGTCGCCGTATCAGGCGCGTGATTGCCGGCGGCATCTCGTCTAATCTCTCCTCGCGAGGTTTTTGAAACCCCACGCGAGCGCACTGCGCGCCTGTCTAAAAATGACCTAACACTGATACATGTTGCAGGGCACCCATAGAGCACACCTGCAGCCCTGCAACATGTATAATAAAATGCCATGCCTATTTGATCAGTGCAGAGTGTCTGTGTGAAAAGGGCCATGGTTTCAGCTTGCACACTCCTGTCAATGTAAAATCCCTCCACCAGTTCCTGTGAACCCCTCTGCCATACGTGTAAGATGTCTATCCTCACCTTCCAAGTTCCATGCAGCTTTTGTCTGACCTGCATCATTCATCTTGGTAATCTGTTGTCCATCGTTCTCCATTGGCTGTGCTGACCTTAATCTCCTGTGAAACCCAGACCTCTGCTCCCGTCTCTGTGCCCTTTCCCACGCTACTGAACCTGTGTGCAATGCCCTCCTCATTCTGGTTTACTAAACTATCACTCTTCCCGCATTCAAGTCCCCCATCTCACATCTTCCAGTGTTCACAAGAAGTGAACCAAATCACACCTGACCTTCCCTTGGGCTTCCCTAGTGTGCCCTGTCTTCTCCAGTTTTATCTTTTAGACTGTATGCCATTTGGGGCAGAGACTTGCTTCAGTTTGTGACTTGTGCAAGACCACGCGCATTCCAAGCAGTACTAATAAACTTGCAGACTTTCATAGTCAAATAGAATTCAGTGTGCAATCTGTGGGCAAAAATAGGCATGTGACCACGCAGCCACTCTTGTGTGTGTGATGGTGGACACCACCCTTCCAGCCGGGTTGGGGCACATGACACATGCACATCTGACCGGTTGGCGGGCAAACCCTCCTCCGCCCCACCCCTGGTGGGGGAACAGAACAAATGTGCAGCTGGGTGCTGCCCCTGGCATGCCCTCAGTGCCCCACCTCCATCATGGGGCTACAAACAGACACGTTGTCTCGCTATGGCCTGCCTGGGTGGCCCTTGACCCGGGCTGTGTGCCTAAGATCATCCAAGGGACCAATTCCAGACCAGCCACTTATCCAAGCCTGGCCAGCAGCGGGTCCACATCTGCCAGCCCTGAAACTGATGTGACAGTGTCTCTGGCCCAGGCGGGCCATAGCGGTCTTCATCACATCTGTTGTCACCCTCTACAGCCAAAGCATTGCCCGCATTCGCCCCTTTCTCTCTATCTCCTCGGCCAAAATCCTTGTTCATGCCATGGTTATCTCTCGCCTCGACTACTGCAACCTCCTACTTGCTGGCCTCCCTCGCTCTCACCTGTCCCCCCTTATTGCAATCCAAAACTCCGCTGCCAAGGTCATTCACTCTGCCCGTCGCTTCGACCATGTGCAGCCTCTCCTCCTCTCCCTTCACTGGCTCCCCCTTCCTGAACGTATCCTGTTCAAACTCCTGGTTTTCACGTTCAAATCGCTCCACGACCAGGCTCCCCCTTACGTCTCAGACCTAATTTCCCTACACACTCCTGCACGTGCTCTCCGCTCTTCCTCTGTCCCCTCCCTCACTCTCCCTCTTTTCTCTTGCTCACCTAACCGCCTTCGACCCTTCTCTCTCGCTGCCCCTCATGCCTGGAACTCCCTCCCTGCCCACATCCGCCTTGCCCCCTCCCTCCGCTCCTTCAAATCCCTCCTCAAAACCCACCTTTTCCTTGCTGCCTTTCCCAATGCCTGTTAGTCTTTCCCTTACTCTTACTGCCGGCCCTCCTCTGCTGACTGCTGCCACCAACCTCTCTGTAAACCAAGCCAAGCACACGCACCTAAGACTTCGCATCTGCTTGAATGTTTGTTTGTCTTCTCCCCTGTCTCTCCCACTGTCCTGTCTCCCCCCCTCCTTTTTTTTTTGTCTTTTAGATTGTAAGCCACAGGCAGGGACCATGTCTAATTCTATGTTCTGTACAGCACCAGGTCACATGACTGGCACTATATAAATGTTTATAATAATAATAATAATTGGTTTCAGCGGCGGGGTGCATTAGCAGGTGCATCGTATCCAAGCCACGAGAGGTGGCGGTGTGACTTTACTCAGCACTGGTGAGTCCCCACCTGGAATAGTGTGTCCAGTTTTGGGCACCACGCTTCAAGAAGGATGTAGACAAACTTGAGAAGATTCAAAGGAGAGCAGCTAAGATAACAAAGGGGCCAGAGGACGAGAAAAGAAGACTAAGAGGCAACATAAGAGCAGTTTTCAAATATCAGAAAGGAAGTCACCAAAAAAATGGCAACCATTTGTTCACCACGGTCACAGAAGACAGAACAAGAGGGAATGGGTGTAAATTGAAGCAATGGAGATTTTGGTTAAATCTCTTACAGTTAGGAGGTTATTAGGAATAACCTCCTAACTGTAAGAACAGTTGGGCAATGGAATAAATTTCCCAGGGAGGTTGTGTGGAATCTCCTTCCTCTGAGGTTTTTGAAAGACCTGGCTGGACAGGAATGTGCCCACGATGCTGTAGAAAGGGACATCCTCCCATGGAACAGGGATACTTCAGATCTCTTCTAACCCTAAAATTCTATGACTCTATGCTGCTTTCCATCAGCTGGGGAGGATTCCTTGTCTCCAGCTGTGAATGACTCTTGTACATTCCAGCCAGCCATCTGGTTTGGCTGCCCCCTTTCCCATGACATCAGGCTTCCCAGCTCTAACACCTCACTGGCTGAATTTCAAGCACAGATTGCCTCCCCCCTCGACTTAATATCAGCCTTGTCCCATCCAGCGACCTGACCTGTGATCAGTTGGACAGTGTGTGCCTGTGTAAGGGAAGGGTCGCAAATGCAACCCTTGAGTCCTTTCCTTTTTGAAGCCCCTTTGTCTGTTGGTTCACAATGGGTGTGCATCGATCAACCCAAAGGGAGGCATGTTTTCTGGGTGCATGTGTTCAGAACTAAGAGAGAAAACAGACGAGAGCGCTCTGAGCTGCACACAAAGACTCAGCTTCATGGAATCTGCAAACAGAAAAGTTTTCACCTTCTTTAATGATCTATGGTTCTGTAAGCAACACTTCAGGAGTTTGTGCTTTCTTTGGTTGGGATCCAAGGAAAAAACACGAGCCTGTGCATAGTAACCAACTGTTGAAAGTGAGAATTAGCAGCAGCCAATTCCATTTTCAGGCCCTTCCACCCTTGGAAAGCTCCAAGCGGCTCCTTTTTTAGAGGCTTGAAATTCAGATTGTGCTGGAGTGGCTACACTACAGGGCAGGGCTTGAAGTGCTTTGAGCTCCTACTATCAAGATCCAATAAGTCTCTTATAGATTATGGATTCCCTGCATGAACAATGGCTACAGCACTCCTGATAGGTTGCTTGTAGAACTCTGGGCTTAAATTGTAGCAATAGGCGTTTTTAGATGGGAGAGCTTTCTCCGCCATCTTTAAAATGCGACTCAGGGAAACCCCCACAGAAGTTGGCCAGTCACCATTAGAAACAGCGACACCAACTGACTCCCAGAGGTTTTGAGATGCAAATTAGTTAAGTCCCCAGTAATCGAGGTCGTCTTACCTAGTCTACGACTCAAAACTTGTGGGAGTTGCCCAGCGCTGATGTTTCCAACAGCACCGGGGCGACTTCCGCTTCAGCGAGGAGCATCTGATTCTCACCCTCACCTCCCTGAGCCACATTTTAAAGCTGGGGGAGAAGGCTCGTCCGTTTAAAAATGCCCTATGTAGATTTCAGTTAAATATTAGGAAAAACCTCCTAGCTGTAAGAACAGGTAGGCAATGAAATAAGATGCCCAGGGAGGTTGTGGAGGCTTCTTCCTTGGAGATTTTCCAGGCCTGCCTAGGCAAGCGTCTGTCCGCGATGCTGTAGACAGAGAGATCCTGCTGTGGAGCAGGGGGTTAGACTAGATGACTCTTGAATCCTTTCCAACCCTATGGTTTTTATGGGCACACCTTGGTTCCTCTCTTCACCAGCCAGGAGAGAGAGAGGCCCAGCCAATTATTATCCTCAAAACCTATTTTAAATAGGTAAAAATTCTGAAAGATGATCTGAGGTCATTTTTGGCATAGGTACCCAGTATGTACCAAATGCCTCAAAGTCTGTTTTAATATCTGCAGAAAAATTCTTGAGCAGGGTGGGTAGGAATCATTTTGGGCAAGTCATTTCTTAATCAGAAATTATTATTCCCAAATTCACAAGGGTCACATAGCTCTCTCCCCCCCACCACCACCGCAGCCAGAGCAATCAAGGCACAGATGTTCCATCAGAAAGCACATGGACTGCTAGGAAATGTGGATTTCAGCATAATGGATTTCAGGAGACTGTTAAAGTGCTTTCAAAATGTATGTGCACTCTCGGAATGCATCTGAGTCAAAGTAAAGTTTGATCTTGCAATGTGGAGTGGTTTCTACGTGAATTTCCTCCTGGCTACAGATTCCAGACAGAGTCTCCAGCTCTGGAGACACGGGTTATCTCTTTATCCTCCAACAGTTTTAGCATGTGGAGTGACTGCAAACCTCCCACAACGTTGCTCCACCAATATGCCTCATTTATGGCTATCTTTTAATTCTTTGCCATGTTTGGCAATAGAGACTCAGTTCTGGTGGACTTTTTATATAGACAGCTGTCCATTGGGAGCTGGTCTGACCCCACTCAATCCAGAGGTTGAGGCATCTGCTGACAACTGCTGGATTCACTTGTGGTGAAAGGCTTCATATCCCCAAATCACTCTTGGAGCCATGAGTTCCTAATTTGAAACATTTTTATTCAGCTGTGCTCATGATGATGGTCATCCAACATTGTAAAATGCCTTACGGAGGCTCAACAGCAGGATGAGGTTAATGGGAAACGGGCTGCCTTTCAGGTGAAGTTGGAGAGGAACTGACTTGTACGGAGAGATGTTTCCAAAGAAACAAGTAAGGGAAGTGTGAAGAGCAAGTCAAGGCTGGAACAGAAGTAGGCAGAGATAAGCCTAGATGAGCAGCATAGATTTTTGGAAAACAGGTTAGCACTAAATTAGACATGGTATTGGAGAAAGGGGATAGTATGTTTCTATTTCCTAGCGTGAGAACTT
This sequence comes from Sphenodon punctatus, assembly GCA_003113815.1. NCBI lineage: Eukaryota > Metazoa > Chordata > Lepidosauria > Sphenodontia > Sphenodontidae > Sphenodon > Sphenodon punctatus. The sequence goes on along the minus strand of QEPC01011926.1, from coordinate 2,663,825 downwards.
AGTCTGGCCAGAGCATTCTGGGTCACCTGAATGCTAGAGAGTGAGGTCTTATGAAGGAAACAGAAGAGAAGGGTATGCTAGTCCAGGTGCAAGTGTTTAAGACCTTGGTAGCAACTCAGCAGAGAGAATGTGGGTGTGAAAGCAAATCCTGCTTTGGAAAAGGAGAAATGGCATAAACGTGGGAGATGGAGGAGGGAAAGAAGAGGCCAGGTTGCTGTCTTTAAAACACGCAAAGGGGACCTGCTTGGATCTCGTTCTCCCCATGAAGTTTTCTGCCCTCTCCAGGCTGTTTTTCTGAGGACAGGGGTGTCAGGTGTGGATTCCATTTTGGGGTGAGGGTACAAAGGGAAGCAGGCACATGACTCTAGTTCCACAGTAGAGCTATAGGTGTCAACAGGAGGCCAAGGGCAGAATCAGGCCTCTATGTATAAACTAAACTTTTAGTTGAGGTTCATTTTTTGTTCAGCCTCTGCCACATTTAGTGGGAAAGCTTACTCCCTCTAATCGACCACAACTTTCCCCCTTTGTTCCTGCTCTTTTCCCATTCTCCTTTTTCTCCACTTTTTATATCTCTTGTGTCCTTCTCACTGTCCTTTCCTCCCATCCAAGCATCACACAGTTCTCATATCTATGGCTTTCATTGTCACCCCCAGCCCAATGTCCTGGGGCAAGAGTATCTCCAAAACTGAGGAGAGGCTTTGAGATGAGGAGAGGTGTAGTGCATGGGGCAGGATGGAGAGGGTGTTAACCCATAACGACTTAATTCTTCATATGATTCATCAACAGAAAATTACAAAACAGCGAGGAGCTGAACAGAATGGAGACATAAGAAAATGGATGTAGATGGATCAGCGTATGGGTCAAGGAAGGATGTCTGTATCCATACCACAGCACAAAAAACAAGGTGTGGCGATGAAAACCAAACTAGATCAACTCTAGCAGGGCAGAGTGCTTATGGGCTCACGGGCCCTTTAAAAGGCTAAGGAGAGAGGGCCAGCAGAGTGACTAATTGAGGCTAGCTGGACCTGGGAGGGGCCAGGCCGTCTGGCAGTCTAAAGAGCAGAACCAGAAGGTTCAGTTAGGGGACAGAGAAACTTTGTGAGAAGCAGGGGCTGAGGGAAACACTGCTGAGAAGGCTCCAGATAGACAGACAAGGGCTGCGCCAGTTTGCATCCAGAGGCTGCCCAGGAGCTAAACAAGGCCTAAGGACCAGAGAAATAGCCAGAGGGTATGGTGCCTGGCTATTGCCTCAGAGATACAGACTATAACTAGAGAAAGCCAGAGGGTGGTGGCTGGTTACGACAAGTCGTAAGGGCTGATATTGTGTATATGGGGCTGTGTAATATAAACAGGTGGAGCTGATTCCCGAAGGGGATTCCCGTGATTCCCCTTATTGGGGCGTGTCTTTGGCCAAAGGGCACACTGTTACATAAAGTTTGTACGAGCAAGCAATATCCCTTACAAGAACCTTCCCTGCTAGCAACGGTGTGAGTGAATTCTGATTGGATAGCATTTTACACTCGTGACGATTGTGAATGACAGCGCAAGAGAAGAGAATTAAGGAGTATCAGGGCAGTATGGTCAGATCCTGACCTAGCATGACAGTGACCCTTAACTCCAGCCTACAGGACAACACAGGGATTCCTGTGTAACCACAGGAACTGAAAACACAGAGATGGTGAAGGACATACCTCCCACACACGTCGGTGGGGTGCCAGGGTCATGGTGAAGTGGAGTGCTGAGGACCAAGTGATGCTGCACAAAGGGAAACCCTGGCTGATGTAGCAGCTCCTTGTGGCCCATTACCAACTGGTCTAACTCACAGCCACGCTGAAGCTACTGCCAGGTGCACTTGGGACCAAGATGGCCCCTGGCCAGCTCCAGAACGGGAAATGCAAGGTAGATATAAAGCCTTCAGGCAGGGCCACTGCTGAGCTCTGCTTGGCCAGACCCTGGGATGCTTCCTATTCAATCGGGAGATTAACTCCTCTCCTTCCCCATGGATCCTCCTCCTTACCTGCACTCCAGATGCCCTTTGTGAGCTGGTATCTCTCCGAACTCCACTCCCATCTCCTCAGAAATGTGGGCCAATTCTCCAATATCATTCTCAAGGCAGTGCCAAATCCAGGGAAGTCAGGGGCCATGTGAAAAATTGTAGTGTGTGCCCCACCCCAGAATAGGAATGTTTGCTGGACCCTCATTGACTCATCTGAATGTTATTTATAGTCTACATTATATTTATAGTTTACTCGAGGGCCCCGGGTATTTGGACCCCCTCCTGCATTGCCCCAGACCCCCACAGATGGAGACTCCCTGCATTTGAGGGGCCTATATTTACACCAGTGCTTCTCACACTCCTGTTGTCATTTCAAATTTATTCATGGACCTCGTGTACTGGGGAACCTTGTAAGTAGGGTTGCCATCTATGCACATTTTTAAGGAACACTTATGAAAAATACATGTTGCAGGGCCTGCATTGGCACCTTAGGCATCAGTGCAAGGCCTACAACATGCATTTTTCATATGGTCCTTTAAAAATGTGCATAGATGGCAACTCTGCTTGCAGGGTCCTCCCACACATGGAGCCCTGTACGGCCCTACGATCTGCACCTGTCTGGATCCTGCTCTGTCTCAAGGTGTGGGGGGCTAGCTGCCTCCAGATGGCAGCTGGACTTTGTGGTTCTCTCCTCTTTGCTCTTTTGTCCTCGTGTTACGAGAAAGGCCAGGCTGATGCTGCTGGTCTAATTGCCAGCAGAGTGCTGCTCCTTGTGGGATTGTGGTGTGTGGAGGATTATGATGTACAAGAAATTCCCATGCCCGAGGTATTAACTTATTTGAAAAAGCAACATTGGAGACACAGCTTGGAAGCTGTCACCAGACCAGTCCACCAGCTTCCCGAGTGCCCCCAAGCAGCCCCGTGCTCCCGCGCCTTCCCATCCCCTTGAAGACCAGTGACATCTCCTTCACTGATGCATGTCGGCATGAGGCTGCAGAAATCTGTCCTGCTGCAAAGGGGGTTGACTCTTCCCTCCTGCAGCCCAGCCAAATGTAAGTGATTTAGCACTAGCTAAATCTGACACATTACAGCTGTGCTGACAGCTTTACAGTTTGTCAGCAATGTGCCCAGCTCCATTCCAGAGCTTTGAATCGGGAACAAGGATGTGTCCTGGCACCAGGGGCACTGCACTAAGGGTGTCATCTTTGGCTGTACTGAGCTCATGCACTGCACTGCTGTGGGGGGAGAATGGGTAGGAAAGAAGGCCAACCCAGCTTTAACCTGCTTGCTAGGCTCCTGGGATCTGCCACAGATCAAAATGGCCCTCCGGTGTACATTAGTAGAAGTGTGCACCAGGGGCCCTTTTCCTTTTTATTTTTCATTTTCATTATTTAACTCTGTCGTTTTTATTTTCATAAATATCAAATTGTCATTTTCATTTTTGCTTTTGTTTTTGTTGTCTATTGGTTTCAATGGAAAACACATTTAGAGCTGTACCTTTTTTGTGTTTTGCTCTATTTGGCTGCAACTTTTAGTGTGTATACCTCCAATGGAAGGCATTATATGTACCAAATTCCAAAAAGATTGGATAAAGTAATACAATTTTAAAAGCAGTTGAATTATTTTATTTTGCAAAAATATTCATATACATTCTTAGCTGTAACTTATTTGCCTCACATTTAATGTAGATGAAACTTGGCAGGTTTATACACCTTCCTATATGTACTACATCTGCCAATTTCAGAAGAATTGCATAAAGAGTCCTGGTTGTATAAGCAATTAACTTATAAATGTTTGTCTGACTGTAACATCTTTGTAGTCCAGTCAGTGTATATCAAATTTGGCAGGGCTGTATATCTCATATTCCTGATCATCTCTGCCAAATATCAGAAAGATGTGATAAAGGGTCCTAATTTTATATGCCTGCACAGCATATGCAGAGAAGGAGCCTATGCCAGGGATTCTCTTATGTGTCACTGTAGTATATGATTGGTTTGTGATGCTAATTTGCCAGCAGAAATGTCAACCAAATATCCTCATTATGTGCTGTGACCATCCCAACATCTCTCTCCCACTTGTTACTGGGAAGTCAGAAGCATCTGTTTAGGAAAGAACCAATACAGATTCTCTTATGTCCTCTGTCACAGTGCCGCAGGATGTGATTGTGATGATAATTTCCCAGCCTGGATGTGTAAACTATGTATCTTGATTGCTGGGATGCTATCCCCAAAGTCCCAGTTATGTCCCTTCTATGCCCACCTCAGGGCTTCCCCCCTATGTTTTGTCCCCTCTCCTGTTCAACGTGTATATGCAGCCACTCGGTGAGGTGATCAGAGAGTTCGGGGTGAGGTGTCATCAGTATGTGGATTCACATTCAAAACACTCCACAACCAAGCTCCCCCTTATCTCTTAGACCTAATCTCCCTACACACTCCTGCACGCGCTCTCCGCTCTTCCTCTGTCCCCTCTCACTCTCCCTCATATCTCCTGCTCACCTAACCACCTTTGACCCTTCTCTCTCACTGCCCCCCATGCCTGGAACTCCCTCCTTACCCACATCCGCCTTGCCTCCTCCCTCCGCTCCTTCAAATCCCTCCTCAAGACCCACTTTTTCCTTGTTGCCTTTCCCATTGCCTGCTAGTCATTCCCCGTATACTTACTGTCTACCCTCCTCTGCAGACTGCTGCAACCAACCTGATTGTAACCAAGCCAAGCACACGCACCTGAAACTTCGCATCCGCTTGAATGTTGTTTGTCTTTTCCCCTGTCTCTCCCACTGTCCCCTCTCCCTGTCTCCAGGGACCGCATCTATTTCTATGTTTCTGTACAGCACCAAGTACATGACTTGTGCTATATAAATGTTTATAATAATAATAATTATTATTATAAACATTTATAATGTTTATAATAATAAACACCGACCCAGGCCCAGCTGTCTCGGTGCTTACTCGGTGTCTGGCAGCTGTGGGGGACTGGATGAGGGCTAACCGACTGCGACTGAATCCTGACAAGATGGAGGTGATGTTAGTGGGTAGGTTGGTGGAGTTGACAGCTCCATTGATTGATGGAGTGTGCCCTCCGCTGATGTCCCAGGTGCGGAACTTGGGGGTGCTCCTCAATGCACAGCTCTGCCTGGATCTCCAGGTAGAGGCTGTGGCAAGGAGTGCCTTCCGCCAGTTACATCTGGTGCGGCGGCTTCGGCCACTGGTTTCAGTTCGGGACCTGGCCACGATCATCCATGTGTTTATCACCTCTCGGTTAGACTACTGTAATGCGCTCTACATGGGGCTACCTATGATGACATCTTGGAAGCTGCAGCTGGTGCAGAACGCGGCGGTCCAGCTCTTAGTGGGGCTGGGTCGCCGGGAGCACATTACACCAGTGCTCCGATCTCTGCACTGGCTGCCAATAGTCTTCCGGGCCTGATTCGAAGTGTTGGTTTTAACCTATAAAGCCTTACATGGCCTGGGGCCTGCTTACCTGCAAGACTGCCTCACTCCCCATGTTCTGGATCGGCCCCTGCAGATGTCCAGGGGCACCGTGTTAGAGGTCCCCCAGGTTTCCCCGGGGGCCACACAGAGCAGGGCGTTCTCGGTGGCCGCGCCGCGCCTTTGAAACTCCCTCCCGATGGGGACCCGTCTGGCCCCTGACCTCCCGATGTTCCGTAGGAGCTGTTATGCCAGGCATTTAGCGAGGGAGAGGAGTAAAGGGTGGGTGGGGAGGGTGGTGGTTGGGGTTTTTTCCCCTGTTGTGTTTTAATGTTTTAAAATGTTTATATTATATTTGTATTTTATATTTTATAATTTTATTGTTGTTCGCCACTCTGAACCGCCTGTGGTAGGAAGAGTGGGGTTGAAATGTGGTAAACAAATAAATAAATATGCCTGCCTCAAAGCCTACCAATTGGTCTTGTAAAGCTAGAAGTATACAGTAATGGCCAGTGAATGTGTCTGTCAGTCTTTGAGGTTACTCCACATCCTCCCACCTACAGCCTCCCTCCCCCTGCCATGCCAGGTGCCTGCCTCTGACTGGCACTGCATGTGCTGCTATTTATTTGAATAACGGTCTTCAAGGGGACAACTTCAATTGCTTATAAAATTGGGTCCCTTTATCAAATTGCCCTGTAGTTTGGCAGAGATGACAGGGATGGTGAGTGATACATTCCTGCCAAATAACTTTTAAATAGGATGGAATATACAAATGTTACAGCTGGAAATGTATTTTCAAGTGAATGTCATATACCATCAGGACACTTTATCCAATTTTTTTGAATATTAGCAGGAGTGTTAAACTTGTGGAGCGACATAATATTTACAGGTTTCATGCAAAGTGGATGGAAGTTTAAAAAGTTGTAGCCGTGAATGTGTATGGAGCTTTTCTTAAAAACACAATGTTCAATTGCTTCTAAAATCAGTTTCCTTTATCTAATTGTTTCGATCACTGGTACACATTGGGTATTTTCAGACATTACGATCCCACGCTCAACCACACTGAATACCCACATGGTGAGCAAGGGACCGTAACGTCTGATGGGGGGAACGGAAGTTCCCCGCCCAGATGTTCACCCCCGTCAATCACGGCCCCGATCGCGTGGTGAATGCAATTCCCCGCCATGAAGAAGGGGCCCGTCCCGTCTGGACGGCTACCACGGCCCGGAATCCGCAGCGGGATTCCGGGCCGTGGTCAATTCGGGTGGGCGCTGCAGCCACATTGGCCGCGGCACCCGCCCGTCTCCCCAGAGGGCAGGTGGCGAGGGAGCATGGGCGGCGGGGCCTTGAGGTCACACGTTGTGCCGTGTGCCCCCCCCCCAATTCCCCGCCAGGATCAGCCGGCTGTTGGCTTGGGATCAAAGGGTGATTCCGTGATGGGGCAAATACAGGCCCCGTCATGTCTGAAAATACCCATAGTGAACTCCATTGGGGGTACAATACCCCCAAGTTTCATCAAAATTGAATAAGAAACAAAAAATCTATAGCCGGAATTACGTTTTTCATTTTTTCCCCTTTATTTCAAAAACAAAATGTCGTTTTTATTTCTGTTTTCCTTATTATTATTTGTCGTTTTCATTATTGCAATAATGATAATGAAAAGACAATTTTCGTTACCGTTATTGTAATAACGAAAACGACATGCACACTCCTACAGAGCAGCCTGTAACTTCTGATCAATAGAGTATTGGTCCTCCCAATAGAAGTGGCCAAAGTTCCCAGTTCCCAGTCGCCATGATCCAGAATCTCGATACAGCCAAGAGACACACACACGCGCGTCCCTTTGAAGCATCTCCTGAGCGCAGCCTCATTCGCTCCCCACCCCTCCTGCTTTGTGATTGGCTGGAGGAGCTGGTGCTTTGTGGTTCTGGCTGCTGAAATCTTGAGAAGCAGCAGCATTTCAGCTGCTGAGACATGAGTGCAACAGAGTAAGACAAAGGATCATTAAGGCAGTGCAGGACCTGGGACTGGTCCTTGCTAAGAGCCATACATGGACTGCCTCGGAGCTGCATGTGTCTCCTGAGACGTAGTTTGGTCAACCCTGGTATAGACTGTTTCCTGGACCTCTAGGACTTCCACCAGCCCAGGATGGCCTGCCTGGCCCTTCTCCCTTACAAGTCCCTTCATCCAAACATTTTGAAGCAACTTGGAGGTCGGCAAATGTCCTTATGTTCATTTTAGATGGAAAAACGCAGAGAGAAGGACTATGGCAAGCTGGCCAGGCAGCTGAGATCCTCCATTCTCTGGAGAAGCTGGGGAGGGAGTATAAAAGGATGGTGGGTGTAAAAGGATGGTGGGTGGCATCTTTGTAGGGGCCAGCGAGGAATCCCTGTGTGCTTGTAAGGGCGGGGGCATGGCCAGGTGCCTGCCCGCCCCTCCTCCCTGACCACCTGAGTCCCTTGGCCTGTGGCTAGGTGGGGATCTCAGGTAGGGGGGTGGGCTCTGGTGCCAGCCACAGAGGGAACATAGTATTAGGGAGATAACACACCAAAAGTACTGCAAAGCTAGTGGCAGCCTTGCATCTCAGCAACACTTTTAGCACAGGGCCATAAAATTGGCCAGCATGCAATAGAATTAGGGGAAATGATGAATTTTACACATGCACATACATACGGTTGCCACTTTTTGCAGTTTGACCCCAAGACTCTCATTTGGGCCTATGGAAGTCTCGGGGTCAAACATCAAGAGATGCCAACCCTGCATATACATCCTGGATTTTACCAGATGTAGTGCTAGATACTGGCTTCCTGTGCTAAACACACTTCTGGTTGTTATGCCTATTTGTGCTAGCATGCCTCTGGCTACTTCTTTATTATAGATTTGGAATCCTTTATTACAGATTGAGGACAACAAGTAGCTACATCTTGCTGTTATGAATAGATAAGCATACCACCCCATTCCCAAGTCTGTGCTAATGTAATTCAAGAGCCCATAGAAACATATCATACAGGCAACAGCTGTTGGAAGGAGATGCTTGGATAGCAAGTGCAACTTGCAACAGCATGAACATCTGTAGGAACAGCTATAGGATCTCAACAATTCCAACAAGCAATGGATTTTTCACAGGTTTGTTGTTGCATCTAGGAACACTCACTCTACTATAGTCCCCACTCACTCCTGCTCAGAGCTGCTCTTCCATTCTTTGAAATGCTGGATAATCACATCTCTTACTGGGGCTGTTTTTACATATGCACAATTATTCCAAAGTAGCTGTAAAACTGAATTTGTCATTCTAGAATTGTCATTCAGGTTTTATTTTATTTTATTTTATTTATTTTAAATGTATATCCCGCCCCTCCTGCCCACAGGGCAGCCCAGGGCAGCAAACAACATTCAATAATATGTTTTTAAAAAAACAATTTAAACAATTTAAAATACAATACAATGTGGGGAACCACCCCCACCCCTACCCCTCGCCGAAAGCCTGACAGAACAGCCAGGTCTTACATACACGCCGAAACAGCAGGAGAGCGGGAGCCAACCGAGCCTCCTCCGGGAGCGAATTCCACAGCACAGGGGCGGCCACCGAAAAAGGTCTAACATCGATGGCCACCCGCCTCGCCCTGGGAACCTCCAAAAAGGCTCCCACGGACGATCTCAAGGGTCGCACGGGCACATGGGGAGTGAGGCGGTCCTGCCTCACTGTTTACATGATCATTCATATTCTTATATAAGCACTAATCTGGAATAAGCACTAAACAGTTCTCTATGGCAGGGGTGAACTCCAGTCTGGGATACGCGTTTACACGTTCACTGTTCCGGACTAATTTAATCTGAAGTAAATAAATCCTCAGAAATGAGGATGTATAATTCCGGGTTTAGACCAGAATACAGATTTATTTACTCTGGAATAGATGTTTACACCATCACTTAATTCCGGACTTCAAGGCATTTAATCCGGATTTATGATTGCGTAAAAACAGCCTTGGCCAATGAGAGCTACCCTATAAATTGTCCTCTGACCCATCAATCACTGATTTGCACACAGCACAGTTCCTTGCCCATTTTATACCTCAGTGAGTACAAACCTATGGATCCAACTCTGCCTGGGTGAAACTTTACCTGCATACTCTGGATTCACACCTTCTTTGTGTTGCTGTTTAGAACCAAGACTCTTAAGTTACCAGCCAGATGCTCAGCTGGTGTCAATTAGCACAGCTGTGTGGAAGTCAGTGGAGCTGCATTGCTATTAACCAGATCTTCATCTGGCTTATTAACTGTCCTGACAGCCCTCTTGCTTACATCAGAATTAGGAGAAGCTTCACTGCAGCCAGTGGGATTCTGCCAGCATGATGGAGATCAGAATCGGGCACTGTTTTGGCTATCTGCTGTCATTTCAGTATTACGTTGGCATAATTCTTTGGCCTTCTGGCCTCTATTAGAGTAGAGGCATGGTGTCTGAGTGGTTAAAGTACTCAGCTACATTCCCAAAGGTTGTGGGTTCAAGTCCTACTTGGTCTTATAGTACTTTCCACTCAGCTGTGCATGGGCAGCTGGTCCATTGGATTTGAGAAAGTCAAAGATGCCCAGATGTGGTGCTGTGTATAGCACTCCTTTGTGTGCTGTAAGCCACAGAAACTGGTGTTCATTAACCATACCAACCCAGTGAGTTGCATGACTTGGGATGGACTTTGATTTTCTTTTACTTTCATCAAGGTGAGAGAGCAGAAGACAGAGAGATGAAACACATGGTATGAATCAGTCAGACTGCCGAAGTCAGTGGCATTACAGACATCAGATGAGTGAGGGAGAAGAGTCAGACTCGTCCTCAGTCACCAGAGATTTACACTGGTGTAAATGAGATCAGAAGCCGGCCCCTATGTTCCCACCAGCCTGCTCTTTGGTGTAACCCATTCCCATGTTGTTGTGAAGGGTCTTGTGCTGTGAAGTTCACATCTGCTGCGAGCAGTGTTTTGTAAAATAAATACTGGCACGCGGCTCTGCAACATCTGTCGTGTTGCAAAACCGGATTCATGCTTCTCTTTTATTTGTCTGCTAGCAGCAGACAACTTCGCAAACGGGGCCAACAAGCATTTCCCCTTCTTCAGCACATGTTCCCAATAGGAACAATGGGATACACTTATCTCTAACGAAGGCACTTTCATTAACAGGACAGCTGAGAAGCAAGGCCATGGGAGGAGGGGGGGGGGCACATGTGAGAATAGTTGCTGTATGAAAGCATCAGCATAAAATATCAATGTGTCCATTACAACAAATCTACAGCCTCAGCTGGTGTAGATTGCCAGTTTCATAGAGCCATGCTGTGATCCACAAAACATTCCCATTGACGATCACGCTGGGAAAAGTGGTTTGTGGATCTTGGCATGTCAATAAAACAGGTTAATATAGGGTGGCCAGATATGCACATTTTAGAGGACACTTATGAGAAATACAGTTTGCAGGGCTGCATTGGAGCCAATGTAGCTCTGCAACCTGTATTTCTCATGTGTCCTCTAAAATGTGCATATCTGGCCACCCTCGGTTGATAGCCCTGTCTGTGTGAGGTGCCCAGATCTGTTGGCCTGACCATACTTCCATGTTTGTCACCAACTCCAGCGGAGCTACTCCTGATTTACATGGGTGTAAGTGAGAAGGGAATCATGCCTTATAATTTTATACTCTGCTCATTACTGTGAAGCAGAATCTGAAGGAGAGGCTGCTGAACTGGGGAGTGGGTCTCTTATTCGCAGGTATCAGACCCATTGTACCTCTTTTTTCAGGTACGCATTTCAGCTCTCATCTGAGGGCTTTTCAGGTATTAAAGTATAAAGGGCATTTTGTTTCTCTCTCCCTTTCCCCGCTATCCATCTCTGGCACCGTATGCCCACCAGTGGGTCCCATCTGCTCCTCTGTTTGATGCCATCAGGGATGGATTATGGCTTGTTAACATTACTGTGTCAGTACCTGCTCATGCACCATATGAGACAAGGTTTTTGAAGTCCTTTGCCTCTGGTTTTTCCACCATCTGCTTCTGCTTTTGCTCATCCTGGGTTGGTTCTGATCACAGCAGGAGAGGACGTTTCACCTAGACCCAGATGACTTTTCTTTCTCTCCATCTTCATTATCAAACTTATTTTCCAAACCTGTCCCGAAAGCTCCTGAAGAATGTGAAACCTTTCCCAGAAAAACCTTGCTGCTTTTGGCCCGCTGCAACCTTTATCAGAGGCTGAGAAGTTAAGATAAATACAGAGTCCCTCTGATTCTCCTTTTCCTGGACTGGTTTTATACAAGAGGTAAAATGAGGCCATTTTTGTGCTTTAACTGAAACAAGTCTTCATATTTAAAATGATAGCCCTCCCCCCCTGCCCCATTTCCCTCTTTTTTGTTTCTTTTTCCTTTCTCCAGCGCCCTCACTTTTCTCTAACTTCCCACTACAACTTCCATTCAGTTGTAGTTTTATATCCAGCAAATGCAAAACACATATGGAGTGGAATCTAAACGGACAAGCCAATTTAACACAAATCACTGTGTTACTTCAAGATCCAGCTTGGGATGTCTGCAGCTGCACACAAATGTCCCTTTATGCTACAAACAAAAATCAGGGAGAGTGAGATATTGCCAAAGGAACAGAAAAGAAACTACTGATTTGTGAAGGAGTTGCAGGGTTACAGGCGGATGGGATGGGATGGGATGGGATAGACGAAATATCAAGACAACACTGTCAAAAGCAGTGTCCAGTTTAGGACAACTCAATGCTATTTGTGAGGACCTGCTGGTCTTGACCCAGTCCCCTCTGAGATGATCTAACTGCTGTGCCATTGGGGGGGGGCACTCACGGGTCCAGTTTCCCTTACCATTTAGCTTTTGATTGGTTGACTTGGCTCTGGCCTGTCATTGGTTGCCAGAGTTATATAGGCGTGGGACAGGAAGCAAGGAGTTATCTAAACAACATGGCAGATGAGTGTTTGTACCCAGCCCTGCTCCAGTCTTCTACCTTGGACCCTTGCCTCCTGAGCCCTGCTCTGCCTCCAGATTGCCTCGGACTTCCTGACTCCTGTGTTTCTGTTCAGCTTAGTTCTTCAGCGCTGACCTCCCCAACTTGACCTAGCATTCTTCCTGACTGCAGCTTTGACTTCCCCTTGGCCATTCTTAGATTCCGACTTCCCAGCTCTGACCCCACTTCAGCTGCATCCAACTATGTCCTGACACAAGGTACCTGACAGTCATCCAGAAATGGAGGCACCCAAAATTAACTCCCCCCTTTTGAAAATATTATCCTTTAAAAATGTAAATAGGGGGGGTTAAAGTTGTGCCACCAGCAAAGGCAAATAGCAGACCATAATATTTGAGGGGGAGGAGAGAGACAGCGCCATCCCAAATCAAAAATCCTTCCCAAATAAAAAATCCCAAATTCTAACACCCAAAGAAAGCCCCACTCATAGGCAATCAGGAACTGGCAATGGGGGGGGGGGGGGGAAGCACAAGAATGGAGGCTGGGCAGGGGTTCTATAGGGCATCTGAAAATTGGGGGCTGGGGTGTACAAGTCGCCTACGCGTCATGTAAAAATAGGAGCAGGTATTCCCTACCCTGAGTCTACTCCTTAATTGTATTGATTTATTTAGTTAGATTTTTATCCTGTCCTTCCCTCAAAAAGGCTCAGGGCAACTTTTGGCCTCTTGAAATTTAGAATCAGCGTGTTTGCTTTCCACTTGAGCTTAAAGATTGCCTAGTCACTGAGGAGGCACAGCCCTGCTCACAGCCCTGTGTTTTCTACTTGGTCTAACCCCCTGCCATGGGTTGTAGGAGCCCTGCCTGGGTGACACAGGGTGTCTTTAGATGTAATGTCAACCGGTGTCTGAATATGGGTTTTGACCTTGATATGAACACCAGTTTGACCCTGTGTTCACCATGTGGTGCTGCTTAGATACACAGCCCATCTTGGGGCAAATCGGTGTTTTGCTCACCACCCAATCTCAGCACGCAGCACTGCTGCCTTGTTCCCTTGTGTTGTACCTGCTAACATGCCACGCGATATCATGAGACACAACGTTGGTCCCGTGTTCAGCCAGAACACGCAAATTGTCTTTGTCATGCAATGGCGTTCTGTTCACATTGCGGGTTTCATGGGTGGCCAAATTGGTGTTGGGATTGTTATGGTGCTCACACACAATGGCCAAACACATGCTTAGGGGTTTTGACACCCGATCTTTGTTATGTCTAGACGCCCATAGTTTGCGGTGCACCCAGAAGCCTTTAACAGCTTGATCTGCCTGACAAAATCACAAGCAAAGCAGGCCAGGCTTGCCTGGAGTTCCTCATCTGGGGTAAATTGTCCCGGCTCACTCCTTAGACCCACCTAAGACTTTTCTTTTGATCATGTTGGTTTAGAACATTAAAGTGTAACTTTACGAAAAACAACACAGCTGGGCTGAGATCTGAGCGTGTGGATTTCCTGAAATCCCACTTTCTTTTTATCCAACACTTTGGGAGCTTATTTCATTTGCGTTCCTCGGCTGGGTGCAGCTGTTGCAGGGCCAGGTTTAGTAATGCACAGGCAGATGGAGATCCTTACACTTTAGCCTCTGCCGGGCTTTTCACTGATCCCCCTTTGTGAAACCTGAAGCTGGGGCTGGCCTCGGATTTCAGTCCTACTGTTAAACTCTTTAGTCTATTGGGTCTGGCTGGAATTCCAGTGAAACTGTATCTTTTGGCTGTACCGCTGGGCAGCCTGAGCGCTGCTGGGAATGCAGCACATTTGAAATTGCTGCCATCAACATGTGCCGGGCAAGAAAGCAGCATAACAACGGCTGTATATTGTTCATCTGGGGATGTTGGGGCAAATATTTAGTGTCCAAAGAACCATCTGAACCATTGGCCACAACTCAGGCTAAAACAGAACCAAACCTTTGGAGACAGGTTGTTGCTGGTTTTGCTGTACTTTGCTTTCTAGTTGTGCTAGGGATCATGCCAGAATGCCCCAAGGCTGCCTGTCCTCACCCTATTTCTTCTGGAACCAGTGAGTATAACAAGCCTGTTACTATGCTGTATGAGGAGTATTACTACAGTGTGAGCAAAATTGCACAAGGAAACCACCGTCTCGGCTTGAAGGGTCTTAGTAAGACCAACACTAATCTATCACACAAGACAGAGCGGGGAGGCTGCCATGCCTTGGGTAGCCTTACTCCACTCTGGGCAGCCAGGCCACGCAATGCAGTGCATCATGTGGCCAGTGCTTGCCAAATGTTCCTCCCCCACCAAGGTGTTTCGGACCAGGTGGCTGCACCTCAACACATCCTGGGGTAAGACTGCCCAACGCGTGTGCCCAGGCCGCGCTTGCCCCGCCACTCAGGGAGCACACACAGCCATGTTACAGTTGGGCAGTGGGATCTCGGTTGGGTCAGGGGACAGAGGCAGGGCAGGGCCAGGCGGCCGCTCATATAGCCAGCACTGGGGCCCACTGTGGCGGCAGCTTCAGCAATGGTCGGACCGCCTGTATTCCCTGTGACCGTCTGCCTGGCTCCCTGTGTTGGCCCCGCGGTGTGGCGGCAGCCATTGCCCACCATGAGTCTGCACAGGGATCAGGCCACTGCAGTTCGTCCGGCTGCACCCTCTCAGTGTGGCAAGGGACCAGGGTGAGATTTCATCTCAAAGGGTGCAGTTTTTAAAAAACATTATATAAGCCAGATTCAACAGCATACTTGGGCAGCTGCTCAGCACTGCTCTAGCTATTAATTATTATTATTATTTTATTTATTAACAAGCATTTATATAGTTCTAGCAATGTACCTGGCGTTTAACAAAGTATTTGAATAGACATGGTCCCTGCCCTAGGGCTTATAATCTGAGAGAAAGGGGGAGGCGGGGAGGCAAAGGAAGGGGAACAGAGGGAGAGACAAGGAGTGTAACATTCACGAGGATGCGAGGTCTCAGGTGAATGCGCTTGGCTTGGTTACATCAAGAATGATGGCTGGTTGGTCCATCTGGTGAGGATATGAGTACACAGACCTTAGGTAACAGATTGTACTGGATGGAGGGTATCAGCAGGAGTTAGGTATGGGGAGCAAAGAGTTGGGGCGGGCAGAGCGGAAGAGGTGGGTCTTGAGGGATTTGAAGGTACGAAGGGAGGGGGCAAGGAGGATGTGGGCAGGGAGAGAGTTCCAGGCGTGGGGAGCAGCTAGGGAGAAGGGACGAAGGCGGTTAGGGGAGCAGGGGAGGCGTGGGAGGGCGAGAGAGGGAACAGAGGAGAAGCGGAGTTCACAGACTGGAGTACGGAGAGAAATTAACACAGAGCGGTAGAGGGGAGCAAGGTTGTGAAGAGCTTTATAGGGGAAGACTAGGAGCAACACAACACTGATTTCAGTATTTCCTTTGGATATTTGCTGACCTCAACTAATCTGGCACATTCAAATCCGTTTTAACTAAGAGTATAGGAAGCAGTATTTGCTTCCCACTTCATTTACTTTCAACATTTCATTTTGGTGCTTTGGATTCAGTATCTGGTCACACTGGTATTTCAGTAGTTGATGGGGCTCAGGGTGGAATTTCAGGTTTATTTTTTCTGCTCCCTCCCCCATTGTCCCCCCCCCCGTTTTTTTCTCATTTACTTCAATGGGGGATGAATGGTGGGGGGAAACACAATTTTGATTTACAATTTTAAAACCAAAACAGCCATTTCGGTTTTCTATCTGAAACTGAAATTCCCACGCCAATATTCTGGTCACTTTGTTATTTGGGACTTTGGTAGTTTAAAAAAAAAAAATGGGCATGCTATTGCTGCATGACGTGACACAGATGAGCCAATCCTGTTCCCATTCAAAAATCTAAAACCCCACGGATAATATCGGCAAAGGACTGAATAAATACCAACACGACCAAAGTACCGAAGCCAGTAAAGGAAGAAATAAAGTTGTGAATTTTGCAACAGTTTTGCGTAGGGCTGGCACCTCCCTGTGGGCTTTCACCTGGAGGGGCTGAGGCATGTCAGTGATGGCTGGGCAAAAGGGCTGTCAATCCCCTTTGGGACAGATGGTAGCCCCAGTCCTTATGGGGCATCATAACAGCATGATGCTCCATTGGGGAAGAACCATGTCAGAAAGGGGGCAGAAAAGTCCCTAGGGCCTCACCTTCCTAACGGGGCCACCCACTGTTGCCCCCAGAAGCCCCGACTTCTCCAAGTTATTTGAGATGTCCCTGACTGGCCCGGAAAAACCATGGATATCCATAAGTATCACCAAATACATCAGAGACTTTGCACTTATTGTCTGCATGGTTCAATTGAGTCTTTGCCCCATATCATATTTGACTGTTCACTTTATGATGATTTGCGACAATGTCTGCTGAGTGATATTATAATCTCTGTGCCAATGCCTTCACACCATGCTGTTTTTATGTTTTTGTTACAAGGGACTGATGAGGGTATAACTTTGCGGGTGGCCAAGTTTTTGGCTGCAGTTTTAAAGAAGAGATCTGGATTTAGTGTTTGTTTTTAAAAGCCAATTTGTGTGCTTATTTGAAGCTGCATGTTTGTTTGTTTATTTGTTTGTTTTGTTATGGCAAAGGCTAAACAATAAACAGGTTTGATTTACTACCAGCAAACAGATTCACAAAAGGCTGCTGTGCTAGGCGTCCCATGGTGAGTGAGTCGGAAGTCTCTATTGCAATATACTGGTACTGCCATGGGACCAGGGGAAAGATAGTTCATTGAAACTGTGTGTGGTGGCAGGCGATGAAAGAGAGCCATTTAATCTTCTAGCACATTTTGGAAGCCAGACCAATTGAGGCTTATTAACTCCAGCCTGGAAGAGGCCTAGATTCGGGCAGATTATATCAGGCCTTCGGAGTTCAAAAAGGATAAAGATAAATGAATAGAGGATAGATCCACCAATGGTTATGAATTAAGATGGTTACAAGATGTAATCTCTGGCTGCTGGTAGTAAACAACAGGGGATGAATCTTTCTAGAGATGCCTTGTTTTGTATATTCCCCCTGAAGCATCCACTTCTGGCCACAGTCAGAGTCAGGATAATGGGCTAGATGGATCATAGACCTGAACCAGTATGGCAGTTTCTGTGTCCCAGCTAGGGTTGGTGAATGAGCAAGAGTGGTGGTGAAAAGGTATAATGGAGTGGTGGCAATCATGGATCACAGTGTCATATGTCCTGGGTCCAGTTCTCTTCAAAGTTGTGAATGATTTGGGAAGCAAGAGCGGAGAGTCTACTCATCAAATTTGCAGATGGCACAAAATTGGAAGAGGTTGCAAACACTTTGGAGGACAGGATTAGAATACATAACAATTTACATAAACTAGAGCCTTGGGTGGAAAGAAACAAAATGAGATTTAACAAAGACAATTGCAGAGTACTGCACATAGAAACAAAAAAAAAACACAGGAGCACAACTATAAAATGAGGGATAACTGGCTAGGCATTATCACTGCAGAGAAGGATCTGGGAGTTATGGTGGATCATAAGCTGAGCATGAGTCATCAGTGCAATGCTGTTGCATAAACAACAAATGCTGTTTGGGGCTGCATTATTATTATTATTATCATTTTATTAGCAAGCATTTATATAGCACCAGCAATGTACCTGGCATTTTACAAAATAATGGAATAGACACGGCCCCTGCCCTAGGGCTTACAATCTGAGAGGCGGAGGGAGGGGGGGAGACGAAGGAAGGGGAACAGAGGGAGAGACAAGGGGTCTAACATTCACAAAGATGCGAAGTCCCAGGTGCAAGCGCTTGGCTTAGTTACATCATGGCTGGCTGGTCCGTGTGGTGAGGATATGAGTACACAGACCTCAGGTAACAAATTGTAGTGAATGGAGGGTATCAGCAGGAATTAGGTGAGGGGAGCGGGGAGTCGGGGAGGGCAGAGCGGAAGAGGTGTGTCTTGAAGAGGGATTTGAATGTACGAAGGGAGGGGGCGAGGCAGATGTGAGCAGGGAGGGAGTTCCAGGTGTGGGGCAACTAGGGAGAAGGGACAAAGGCAGTTAGGGGAGATGGGAGGGTGAGAGAGGGGACAAAGGAGGAGCGGAGTTCACGGACTGGAGTATGGAGAGAAATTAGTGCAGAGAGGTAGTGGGGAGCAAGGTTGTGAAGAGCTTTATAGGTGAAGACTAGGAGCTTGTGCAGGATTCGTTCAGGAAGGGGTAGCCAGTGAAGTGATGAGAGGAGGGGCTGCATTTGGTCGTAGCGACGGGCAAGGTGGATGACCCTGGCGGCAGAGATTTGGACGGAGATAAGGGAAGAAAGGGGAGAGTGGGGGAGGCCAGTGAGAAGGAGGTTATGGTAATCGAGGCGAGAGATGACCAGGGCGTGAACAAGGGTTTTGGCAGAGGAGACGGAGAGAAAAGGGTGAATCTTAGCAATGTTATGGAGGGAGAAGCAACAGGATTTGGCAACAGAGTTGATGTAGGGTTTAAAAGAAAGGGATGAGTCAAAGATAAAACCTAAGCTACGGACTTGGGGGACAGGAAGGATGGTAACCCCATCGATAAGGATCGACAGGGAAGAGGGAGAGGAAGGACAAGGGGGGAGGATAAGGAGTTCAGTTTTAGCCATGTTGAGTTTGAGTTGACGTTGAGACATCCAGGTAGAGATATCAGAAAGACAACTGGTGAGGTGAGCTGGTATAGATGGAGAGAGAGAGGGAGTACAGAGAGAGAGTTGAGTGTCATCAGCATAGAGGTGATATTGGAAGCCGAGGGAGGCAATGAGTTTGCCTAGGGACAGGGCTGTCTCTTATACACATCTAGATGTGTATAAGAGACAGGGACTTAAATAGACAAAAGGAGGGGGCCAAGGACAGAGCCTTGGGGAACACCAACCGAGGGGGACGGAAGGATGAGGTGGAGTTGGCAAGAGACACATTGAAGGAGCGGTCAGAGAGGTAGAAGGAGAACCAGTCGAGGACGGAGCAATGGAAGCCAAGGGAGTGAAGTGAGTCCAGCAAGAGTGAGTGGTCAACAGTATCGAAGGCAGCAGAGAGGTCAAAGAGGACAAGAATGGAGTAGAGGCGATTAGATTTAGCCACAAGAAGATCGTTGGTGATCTTAGCGAAAGCAGATTCAGTAGAGTGAAGGAGGCGGAAGCCAGATTGGAGGGGGTCAAGGGAGGAGTTGGGGGAGAGGAAGTTGAGGCAGCAGGAGTAGATAACACGTTCATTATCAGGTGTGTCATATCTAAGACGCGTGAGATGGTGGTTCCACTTTACTTAGCCTTGTGATACATCACCTGGAATATTGTGTTGAGCTTGGGGCACCACACTTCAAGAATGATGTAGACGAATTGGAGAAGATTCACAGGAAAGCAGCAACTAAGAAGCTAAAAGGGCTTGACAAGCTATGTGAGGAAAAGCTGAAAGAATTGGGTATGTTCAACCTAGAACAAAGAAGACTAAGAGGGGGACATGAGAGCAGTTTTGAAATAATTAAACGTATGCCACAAAAACAATGATGAACATTAGTTCTCCACTGTTGCAGAATACAAAAAAGAGGGAATGGGCTTATGGAAATTTCGGTTAAATATTAGCTGGGATCATGGAGAAAAAAGCAGAACACTGGTCCCTAAACATTAGGAAAAACTTCCTAACTGTAATAACTCTTGGGCAATGGACTAAGACATCCAGGGAGTTTGTGGAATCTCCCTCCTTTGATGTTTTGAAAACCCAGCTGGAGAAGCATCTGTCTGTGATGCTGTAGGCAGAGGATATCCTACCGTGGAGTAGGGGGTTGGACTAGATGACCCTTAACGTTCCTTCCAGTCCTACAATTCTATAGTTCTACGTTCATAATCAGTCAGCGATGGCCAATCTGCACTTTTCCTTTTTTTCTGTGTGCCCCAGTGGCTGGATGGGATGGCCAACTGGTGACCACCACTGAAGTGAAACACCATCTGGGGCAAGGTGCAATCCAGACTTGCCACCTACTACAGAATTTAGAATAACATCAAGGGGCTCGGGTTAGGGAGAGCTCTGTGCAAGAGCTCCAGAGAGAGGGGAACGGATGAAAATCTCCTTAAATGTCTAATGTGAGTCTGAAATGTTGTGGTGTGGGGAGTAGATGGCGTTCTGCGTTCCTTCAAAACCAAAGCCAATTTTCCAAACCAGTTGGAACTCCACAGAGACTGAATCCATCCAGGGGACTTGGCAGGAGAACCACATTTTTAATGTCCATTTCAGTGGTTTTATCTCTCTTCTGTTCCCTGTTGATTTATTTTTCTCGGGCTTTTATCTGAGCTCTTGCATTACTTTCTTATATGATTTATTCTGCCTTCTGTGTTTCAGGAAGCAGACATTTTTAGGTTCTGTCCTGCTCGGAGCTGCCTGTCACTGATAAGGATTCTTCTAAGTTCTCCGTGATCCCCAGGGAAGGACTTTCCATTCTGGGGCGAGACTGGCTTCTGGGACAAGTGAGTGGCTTGTCACACAGTCTGAATGCCTACACATGGACTTCTGAGCAGCAGAAACTTCATGGTGTGTCAGTGACAGCTGCTCCAGCTTGTCACTCTGCAATACATCATCACAGTCCAGTCTGTCCTCCAGTGCCTTTGTGGTTCCCGTTGACTTCAACGTAAGCTACATGTGCATTAAGGGTAGAGTACAGTTTGCTGGCTAGAGACAGGGAGCTGGAAGAAGAGGCTTGGTGAGAGACTTGCCTTAGCCAAGAGCTCACTGATAGTCCCTCTCAGCCTCAGTTTCCCATCTGTACAATGGGAATCATCCTGCACAGCCTACTTTATAGGGATGTTGTGAAGATTAAGTATTAAGAAGCTACTGATCGGAAAGCATTATACAAGTATTAATATTTCCAAATAATAGAACTGTTTTTAGCCTTAATGGTTCATACAATAGCCTTTCCTTTCAGATGCTGGAATGACAGAAAAATTCCCATCTTTTCTCTCTCATTTAATGAATTAATTATTCATGACTTATTTATTTATTTATTCAATTTATACCCCGCCCCTCCACACAGCTCGGGGCGGCTTCCAACAGTAAAAAAAATACATAAATATAAAACAATTTAAAACATATAAAAATACAATATAATATATTAAGAACAGGGCCCGGGATACATTAAACAATAGGGATGGGGAGATAAAAATCCACTAAACCCTCCCACCTTCCCCAAAGGCCTAGGCGAACAGCCAGGTTTTACACCTTCGCCGGAATACCAAAAGGCTTGGGGCCAGGCGAGCTTCCTCCAGAAGGGAGTTCCAAAGACGCGGCCCAGCCACCGAGAATACCCTCTCCATTGTGGCCCCCCGCTTCACACGGGGGACCTCCAAGAAGGCACCCCCGGCCGAGCGAAGGAGCCGCTCCGGGGCACGGAGGGCGAGGCGGTCCCTGAGGTATGAGGGGCCGAGACCGTGCAGGGCTCATCATAATTATTTGAATTGTAACCACCACCACCACCGCCCAGGGTTTTTCTCAACCCCCCTTTTAGTCCCAGTGTCCAAATAGGTGTTGCGGGTAGAACTTTCTCGCGTTGGCCGGCTTTAAAAGGGTGTCCCGATGAACAGTACAGCATCTGTCTGGGCTGACGTCCCTTACTCACTGTTCCTGCAGCGGGCCTTCGTCGCTGCCTTCTAGGCCCCAGGGCTGTATGCAGCCAAACAAACAGCAGCAGTTCCTTCTTCTGGTTTCCAGCTGGTTCCCAAAAGAAGAGTTCTGGGGCACCTGGAGAAATAGGTCCTTGTTGTCTAAACTCTCCTGGTCTGGATCACTCCACAGGCTGCCAGACACAAAGAAAAATCCTAAGCCCAACAAGGCCTTGAGCACAGTGCTTCCCTTCCTCACACAGCACCAGCCCCTCACTGTCTCTCCAGTCCAAGATGATGATGATAATAATAATTAATTAATAATAATTTTATTTATAGATGGCTGCTCTCTCCCTTCTGTAGAGGCCAAAGGGCAAGTTTTGGCTCCAAAATGGCCTGCTGGGAAATGCAGTCCACAGTCATGCAGGCTCAGTGCCCTGTCCATCCCACAAGAGGAACAACCTGATCACAGGGGCTACAGAAATATTAAGCATTTATACACTCATTTGCATGGTGATTGTGCTGAGAAGTCACCAGTCAAATATTAGGGCCCCATTATGCCAGGCAATGTACACACAGGAT
Organism: Sphenodon punctatus; assembly: GCA_003113815.1. Classification (NCBI taxonomy): domain Eukaryota; kingdom Metazoa; phylum Chordata; class Lepidosauria; order Sphenodontia; family Sphenodontidae; genus Sphenodon; species Sphenodon punctatus. The sequence goes on along the minus strand of QEPC01011926.1, from coordinate 2,641,279 downwards.
CGTGGATCTAAGGACTTTATTTTAATTAGAATGAAAGATTCAGTCTCGCACCCCTTCTGTCCAGTCAGGAAATACAGTGCGACCTCATTATAATACAGAATTTGGTAGCTATGATGAAGGCTACATTATAAACATGTAGCCTTCCTAAACATTAGGAAGAACTTCCTAACGGTAAGAGCTGTTCGACAGTGGAACAGACTGCCTGGGCACAGTGGTGGGCTCCCCTTCACTGGAGGTTCTCAAACAAAGGCTGGACGACTGTCTGTCAGGGATGCTGTAGCTGTGGATTTCCTGCAGTGAGCGGGGGGTTGGACTACATGACCTCTGACGTGCCTTCCCACTCTAAGATTCTATTATATTCAATAGCTGAATTCACATTATAACAAGTCACCTCCTCAGTAAGAGCTAGATCATCTTATGCCTGCGTGACATAGGCTCCAAATGCTGTGTTTTCTGATAAGACACTGACTCTGTGTGCGTGCAAGACTTTTATATTTAAAGAAACATCCATTTACTGACTGATTCTGGCCATTATCCCAGGACCAAGGAGACATTCCTCTGGGATGGTATGATTGGAAGAACTGCTAATGCGTCTCCCGGAGCAAATCAAAAGGAAGTCCTATGGCCTGCCTGCCCTGCTCACTGAGTTCAATTGAAGAACAGTGCATATTTGTGATTACAGCAATAAAACACACAGGGAACCATGGTCGCTACCACATTATGTCCAGATTTGTACTCTTAATCATGTATGCGATAACGAGGTTGCACTGTATACTAAAAAGAGATCATCTGAACTATTTTATTTCTAGTTTCCTTTCAGTAAGTGCATCTTACATGTTTTGTTCTTAGACGTGTGACCTCGCATATGGCTGTTTTCAAATGTCAGTTATTCCTGTTTTACAGGTGGACAAACTGAGACCCAAGGAAGTTAACTGACTTGTCCTGTGGGGAGCCTGATTCCCACTCCCTTTCTCTGTTAATGTACCGTGGGAAGTTTATTGTAAATCTGGCCTGGGATTTGCCAAGGAGCTGGGCAGTTTCAACTCCATTCGCCCCCTTTGCAAATGCCAGCCCTAGCAAATTGGCATCTGTTGTTTCACATCAGCTTGCACAGCCTATGCAACAAGCAGGAAAGATGCAGTTAGGCTTATGCAGTGATGAGCTGCAGCGTTATCCTCATTTCTGGGCCTCCAGGTCATTTCGAAGAGATGACAAGTCACATGAGAATGAGTCTCATATGGGCAGAGCAGGATACTGATCTAGTCATCTCCTCCACCAAGGCAGATTCCAGGAAAACTTATTCCCTGATGAAAATGTTGTGGGGGGAGGGGAGAATGAAATAAATTCTAAAAAATATAAAGAGAAATCTTCCTCCCATCTAGAGCTAATCAGACTGGGGAGTCATACAGGTACAGAAAACTTGTTTTTTATTCTTCTTTGGCTTCAGTACCCAAGGGAAGCAAACCAATCCTCAGACCATAATTGCCCTGGTAAGCTTCTCTCCCAAAGTGGGGGAATGCACAAATCCAACCGAGAAACCCTCTGCATTGAATTTTCCACCCGTCTTTTTATGGTATGCCCATGTGCCTGAGCTGTCAATGACAACATGGGTCAGTTTGCCATAGGTTTGTCATTGACAAGAGTGATGTCTGAAAATACCTTAAAAGAGTAGCTTCATCTCAGCAGCCCATTTGATCCTTCCTCTGCTAGAGGTGCCATTGGTATTGACACGGAATAGGTCTAAATTGAGTTGTTATGGATTTGCTACCTGCAGACATTCTCACCTGTGGAAATTTGTTGGGTTCCTGCACACCAATGAGAGTACCGGATAGGTGGCAAATCCTTCTTATCCCACCCAGCTTACCTGGGTCCCAGAGGGCACAGCAGCAGGGCAGCAACAGGTGGCTGTCAGCAGAGGAGGCCGAGCGGCAATTGTCTAGGTTGGGGTTGGTGGCAAGAGAGCCATGGGAGGGGCTCGAGGGAGGGGCTATGGGGCCTGGAGGCCTGGTCTGCTCCTGGAGCATGTGTAGATCCATCCTGACTGAACCAGAACTGTGCCAAGCTAAAAGGGGCACCCCATCAGGTACCACTCGAGAACTCTGCAATATCCAACCCATCAATGACAAGTGAGGTACCCTGGAATTTGGCAGGAATTCCTTTTTTTCGAGGTGCTTGCTTAAGCCCTAACATGGACATTTAACTACCAGGAACAGGACTTAAACTCGTCAATCACCTCTTTCTGATACACTAGAAAATGAGTCACAGGCTGGAAGGAACTTTAAGGATCATTCAGTCCAACTCCCAAGACCAATGCAGGAGTCACCACACCCAGACTACCTACCCAGAAAAATCCATCCAACAAATAACTGAGCCTATAGCAAAAATCTGCCACAAGTAGAGATCGGAACCAACCAGAGCGCACCGATGCCTAAAGTAACACGGATGCAATTTTATAAACAAAACATCCAGATGTCTCAAACAAGTGAACAACACCCACGCTGCAGGTGAAGGAAAAAAAAATAAATAAAAAATCTGAGTCAACTGCCAACCTGACCCGAGGAATCATTCCTTCCCAACGCCAAATATGGTGATAGGTTAGACCCTGAACATGTGAACAAGTCCCACCAGTCCGACATTGAATTCTAGCACCCAGGCACAAGTATACCCACTTCCAATTGCAGACAGCCTTGATGCTTCAGGAAGGGCAGGGGTACAATAAAAATGTTTTCTTTCTTGTAGTATTCAAGTTTGTTTTTTTTCCTGTAGCACAACTCCCAAGCCATGTGCCATAAATGTATCCAACTCTATTTTAAAACTATACAAGTTCTTTGCTCCCACAACTGTTCCTGGGAGCTTATTCCAGTATTTTGCTGCTCTGATGGTTCATCCTTCAGATGACAGTGTCCGGTCATGCCTAACCTAGACTGGACTTACAGGCCAAAGGGTCCATTGGCAAGGTTGCCACTTCCTTCTAGGAGGAGAGAGTGGTTCCATGACAAAAAGAGGGTGAGGCAAAGGGACTATTGCACCTCCTTCCTGCTGTAACCCCGCCCTTGCAGAACATTATGATGTCACAGCACTCCATAGGGACAGGGCCAAATTGGAAAGAGGGTGGGAAAGTCCCTATTGCCTGCCCCCTTTCTGACCTGGTCTTCAGCAGAAGTTCTGATTCTTCAGGTTAGCCATGGATGCCCCTGACTGGCCTGGAGAAATCGGGACCTTCCCCTGGAGCCCAGAGACTTCAAGTCAAAACCCAGAGTCTCCAGGTAAAGGTGGCAAGTCAGCAACCCTATCTGTAGACCATTGGTACCAACCAATCCCCTGAGCCATCCCCCTCTCCTGATATTGTTATCCTACTTCTAAGCAGACATCACACCAGTCAGGGGAGGCCTGCTCTGGGACGGGATGGTAGATCTGCTGTTCTTCTGGGTAGACCAACAGTCCCCAAAGGGATCATCAATGGAACCTGCTTCCTTGCAGAAACCTCTCATGTCAGTTGAGCACTATATTGCCTGGCCATAACAATGTGAGGCCATTTTTTTGAAATAGCCACAGGCTCTGTCAATATTAATTTTTTTATTAGCACTGCCTTCCCCAAGGGAGGTATTATCTAATTGAATGACCCAGGGTTTGTGTTTCAGCAGTTCTGCCTGTTTTATTGTACAGTTTTATGAGTCTCAGAAAGACAAATATCCTTTGTGACATCTGTTCCTAATTGCTCTGAGTTCATATTTATTTATGCTGCTTTTTCCTCTAATTTATTAGGTAATGAAATGGAGCATTCAGGCCCCTTTAAGAAAGGATGATTGTCCAGGGGACAGGAGCATGATGGGAAGTGAAGTCCAAGAACTTGGGAGCAGAGTCCTGTGGACCACGTAACCAAAAGAAATATGTGACCAGAGAGAGGTATAAAGTTGGGTGGGTAGCCAGAGAGATTCTAGGAAGAAGCGCACTTTTGCTGTTAGAATTGCTTCCAAAACAGGTAGGGATGGGTGGTTTGGATTCAGATCAGTATGAATTGTCTGAATTTGGATTATTTGTACTGATAAGTATCAATAAGACTGTGCCAGGGATACAAACCACCAATATTCGGTTAGTATCCTCCCTTACATCCAAGCTCCTTGCATGCCTAAATCCATCTGCCCCTAGTTCTGACTCCCCCAGACCCCTGCCTGCCTTGCCCATTGCCTGCCTAGCTTACTGCCCCCTCAACCGCTCCCAAAGGTAGACTGCAGTGGGCAATGGGCTGGGCAGGCAGGGATCCGGAGAGGCAGGTGATTGTCCAGGGGAGGCAGAGCTTGGGGCAGAGGGGCAAGGTAAGGGACCTGGGTCCAGGCAGGATTGGGGAGAGGGAAAAGGGGGGATAGTTGCTTTAATTTTCCTGCAGAGCTCCAGAGTCCAAACAGAAGGACATGTGCAGACTGACTGCCATTTCCCAAAATGACACTGACACTGCCGGTGCCATTTTGGGAAATGGCTCTGTATGCGCAGAATGGCCACCACATGCACATTTATTTTCTATGATTTTCTTCCCAATGTGGTCTCCAAAGCCCTGCAGGGAACGTAAGCAAAGAGAAAATAAGCCTCCCTGGCCCCTCTGCCCCCAGCTCTGCCTCCCGCAGACCCCTGCCCACACGGCCCATCATCCACTGCAACCTACCCTGGGGGTGGGGTAGACTGGGGTGAGCAGTGGGCCAGGCGGGCAGAAGTCTGAGGGAGGCTGGCAAGGGTGTCTGGATGATTGGGAATAATTTTTTTCAGGGGGATAGGGGGTTGGACCTTGTCGAAAAGGGCAGAGGAAGAGGCTCTTGGGGCTGTGCCTCTGCAGAGTACCATGATGTTACAATTACCCAAAGGGGGAGGCACTCGTCACGAAGGAGTGGGAGAGTCCATTTTGACATGGCCCTGCCCACTTCTGGTCAAATCTTTGGGGGAAGGTGGCCTCCCTACCAGGTATCCGTATAGAGGGTGAGTGTGGCTTCCTTTCCATCATAGTAGAGGATTTCCAAGGGCCAGTGGGACTAGGGTTTTGAGGCAGTAGAGTACTGTTGAACTCAAACACATAGATACCCTCAAAGAGGTGGAGTAGGACGAAATAGTTTAAGAAGGAAACCCAGAGGGACAGGACCATGTCAGAGGGGGCAAGGGGCTGTCCTGCTGCCCCTTTCTGGCCTAACCCCACACCTTACAGGGCATCACGACATCCTGATGATCCACGGGGACCCAGGCCACATCAGAAGGGAGGGGGGGGGGCAAAGGTGTTGTCATGCTTCCCTTTCTGACACAGCCCCATCCTTGTGGAGTGTGGTGACATCACAGTGTTCCACAAAGTGGGAGCCATATTGGAAAGGGGGCGGGAAAGTCCCTATGGCCAACTTCCTTTCTGACATGTTTGTTTCCTGGAAGCTCCATTTCTCCAAATTATGCACCGGTCCCTGACTGACCCAGACAAATTGGGGCTTCGCCTGGAGATTCTTGGTCAAAATCTGGAGTCTCACTTTGGGTGAAACCTCTCCACGTGAAATAGCAACTCTGTGGCGACACCATGACTACTCAGATATGCCATCAGATGCTCTCAAGCTAAGAGCTTTCTAAAACCGGTGGAGAGACTGAGGTACGCCCAGGTAGCAGTGAGGTCAGCAAGTTACAGGCAGATTATTCTTCATTACGTCTTGCCACATCCAGGCTTCATGCCTGTTGCAATCTACAACACCTTGAATCTTCTTTCTTTGTTTATATTTGAATGCCAGGCACTGTCCTTAATATGTGTTCATGTCATCTACTTGTTGTGCAGTGACTCAATTTTAGTTCTGACTTGTCTTTTGCCTGAGGAAGAGTTCTGTGTGGTTCTAAAGTTTGCTTACCCTCACCAACAGATGTTGGTCCAATAAAGAGTATCTGAATGCAGAGGTTCCTGTGGGTTTGGGCCCTTTAAGAGGCCAGCACTGGGCCTCAGAGGCACATCGGGGGTGGGGGGAGGGGGTGTCAAGCTAGCCAGGGGTATGAAAAGCCTCTGGTTTGCTCAGTTGGGGAGAGACCTGCTGCGGAACAGGAGTTACTGACTGGGGAACTGCTTGGGAAGAAAGAGAAAAGACAAGGGTTCTGTGAGTGGGAGCCAAAAGGGCAGCAGAGCAGGGAGCTAAGTATTTTTAGTAAGTTCTTAGCGAGCACAGTTAAGTATTCTTTTAGAACACTGAACTGAACAGAAGTATTCTTTTAACTTCTCATACTAAGGTATCATGGGAGAACAGGATTGTGGGAATTTCTCAAGAACATTGGAAGCCATCATCAGATATTTCTAGGGTAATTTTAAAGTAATTTTGTCCAGTGAAGATACTTGGTATGAGATTATCTTGCTTCAGAATATGGTGAAACACAAGCAATGAAGGTTGTCTGAATTTCCCAGACCTGAAAAGGAATTTCTGGGCTGTAGGAGCGTTGCAGGCATAGGTGACTGATGTGGGAGAGCAGGGGGGCATGTTCCCCCCCCCCCATTTTCAGAAGCACTTTAGAACCCTCTAGAATCCCTGCCCAGCCTCTGTTCCTGTGCCCTTCGCCCCCCCCCC
>QEPC01011926.1:2620005-2634256 GCA_003113815.1 Sphenodon punctatus | reverse complement strand
CCTGATGGTATAAGACATTAACTTGAAAATACATTTCCAGCTGTAATGGTTTTATATTCCATCCTGTTCACAAGACATATGGCAGGAATGTATCACATACCTTCCCTGTAATCTCTGCCAAACTACAGGAAAAATTGATAAAGGGACCCAATTTTATAAGCAATTGAAGTTGTCCCCTTGAAGACCATTATTCAGATAAATAGCAGCACATGCAGTGCCAGTCAGAGGCAGGCACCTCGTATGGCAGGGGGAGGGAGGCTGTTGGAGGGGGGATGTGAAGCAACCCAAAAGACTGACAGACACATTCTCTGGCCAATTACTGCATGCTTCCAGCTTTACAGGACCAATTGGTGGTGGCTTCGAGGTGGGCATAGGGGGCGGCCCTCAGGCGAGCATAGAAGGGACATAACTGGGACTTTGGGGATAGCATCGCAGCAATCAGGAGACATAAGAGAATCTCTGTTGGCTCTTTCCTAAACAGATGCTTCTGACTTCTCAGTAACAAGTGGGGGAGAGATATTGGGATGGTCACAGCACAGAATGAGGATGTTTGGTTGACATTTCTGCTGGCCAATTGGCATCACAAACCGATCTTATATCACAGTGACACATAAGAGAATCCCTGGCATAGGCTCCTTCTGCCAGATGTGCAACCTCTGTCTGTCAGGAGCTGGGAGTGAACATCAGGGAATGAATCACTCCATTATGACCCGTTGGGTACTTCTCCGAAGTGACTGGGGGGAGGGGGGGCATTGTCAGAGACAGGATGCTGGGCTTGATAGACTATTGGTCTGAACCAGTTTGGCACTTCTTATTTTCTTCAGTACCTACTGAAACTAGCAAGGCATCCCTACTTATATAGACCCAAATCCCAAGCTCTTTATTCAGTCCTTGAATAAAGCCATAATCAAATCGGATAGGAATTTTGCCTAGTGCATAACTCCTAAAGTACAACTTCTTTGTACTCCTCTTCCCTGGTGGGTCTTACTAGTCATGTATATTTTGTAGTGCAGGCTGAATGCCAGAAAAAATATTTATCCAATCAGTTATTCAATGGGCACTGGACTATGAATCAAATAGTCTATTTGACTAGTATTTGACTAGCTACAGCCCCTGGGCAAAGAGCACAAAACCCCACTTATACATTATTGATGGAATGACTGTGGCAGCAGATGTCAAATAACTTACTGTCAATATAAAATTCCACCAGCTCTAGGATTTGATGATGCTTTGTTCTGTGCGGGTTTTGAAGCCCAGAACAGACAGTTCTGTGCATGTAATGAAACTGAACATACACATACCTCCCAATGGTTCCTATTTAGGAGGGACAGTCCATCTTTGGGTGCCAAATCCCACTGACCTTCTTTCACGGGGCAAAGTCCCTCTCTGGAGACAGAGGGTGATTTCAGACGTTACACGGTCCCAAATCACCACAGTGGATTCCCTGCGGTGGTGAACCGATCAACCACCCCACCACCCCCCCGTGGTCCAGGAAGGCCCCAAACAGACGTGACGGGATTGGGACCACGGCAGGGAAACGGACCGTCAGATCACAGGCCGGGGCAGCGCAACAGACGTGACGCCGATTCCCTGCCATGGTCAAAACACCCAGAAGGCACCAGGGAGGGGCAGGTGACAGACATGGCCGACTGAGGGCAGATGAAGCCAAAAGCGCCTACAGGGAACGCCCACATAAGGGAAACGGGAAGGGAGGGGGAAGAGGGAGAAGAGCCGCCGAGGCAACACACAGAGCAGGCACAGAGACAACGAGGGCACAGTGGAACACCTGCCCGGCTGCACACACACCCGCATGGGAAAGAAAGGGAAGGGGGGACACAGCGGGACAGACAGCACACACGACACAATGGGCACAGGGGGGAGGGAAGGACCGGGCCAGGGGCTGCCCAGGACATGGGAAACGACACCCAGAACCCCCACAACAGCACAGTCCGCACAGGCACCCATACAGCTACACAGGCAGTCCCGGAACTGGGGGAGGGGGATAAGGCCGGACCACAGGCACAGGGGGAGGTCACACGGAACAGGGAGCGGCACAGGAACAGCCCAGGAGGCAGACAGGCACCCCAAGCGCCGGCGAGGGTGACATGGAGGGGATGCAGGAGAGCCGTAGCAGTGCAGGTGGTCCACAGATGCACGCACCCTCCCGGGCGGATGCCGGGAGGCAAAGACCAGGGNGCACCCAAGGGGGGGGGCGGTCACAGGCACAGGAGGGATCGCAGGTGGACTAGGACGGTCAGCAGCAACCCAGGGAGCTGGATGGAGGCACAGATAGCAGGACTTGGCCACAGGAGGAGGGTGACATGGAGGGGATGCAGGAGAGCCGTAGCAGTGCAGGTGGTCCACAGATGCACGCACCTTCCCGGGCGGATGCCGGGAGGCAAAGATCAGGCACCCCAGAACCCCACGATCATGGAGGCACCCAAGGGGGGGGGGAGTCATGGGCACAGGAGGGATCGCAGGTGGACTAGGACGGTCAGCAGCAACCCTGGGAGCCGGGTGGAGGCACTGATAGCAGGACTCAGCCACAGGAGAAGGTAGCCATGGAGGGAAGCACCGGTTGCAGAGGTGAATGGGGGGGAGGGGCCTGGAGGGGGCTCGGAGCCACAGGCAGGGGCAGTGCAACCCCGGGAAACAGGCAGCACAGTTGCAAAGCCGGGACATCATGGAGGAAGCAGGCACCGCCCGCGGCAGCAGGAAGGAGGTGGGAGCTCTCCGCGGGGCCACCATCCAGGACATGGTAGGCACAGGGGGCCTCACAGCCAGCTGCAGGGGCTAACAAAAGGGCCCGGGGCTGTGTGGCCCACCAGTTGAACAAAGTGGGCCACTGAAGCATGCTCCGATGGTAGCCCAGCACAGACATGTGGTGGGCGACCAGGTAGTAAGCCTCGAAGGGATCCTGCGCGGTGAGCCCCAACTGCACAACGGAACGGGACCACACACGGGACAGCACTGCCAGCTCCGCCTCGGTGGGCTCGGACAAGCCATAGTCATCAGCAGGGGGCCACGGAAGGCAACCCAGCTCCAACAGCTGGTGATACACCGCCCCACGTGATCGCTGGTACCCATGGGCCCCGGCGTGAACACAGCCAAAGTAGGACATGGCCAGGGCAGGGCCCCCCTCATTCAGACAGGTCGTATAGGCAGCCAGACTGCACACAGACAGAGCAGACACGGTCTCCACCGCCGACCACCCCACATGCGAGCACTTCATCTCTGGGACAAGCCCATCGGGAAAGGGAATCAGACCCAGGGTCTCCGCATGCAGCCGGCAATCGTGGGCGCTCGCCTCATAGCCAAAGTAACGCAGCTCAGAGCTCAGACTCTCATAGGCACCGGACAGGCTGTCCAGGCAGCTCAGGAGCAATTGCACGGCCGGGGAATGCCACAGGTCACACAGGGCCATGGTCTCGCAGAAGGTCCAGCGATGGGGGGCCCTATGGGAGCCGGGAGCCTGGTGGAAGCGCAGCCAGCCATGGTTCAGGAAGCAAAGGAGACTAACTGTGAGGACAGAGGGGCCCAACAATCCCTGGAGGGATGGGAGGAGATGCAGGGGGGCCTCAAGGCAAACCGATAAGGCCACTGGCCGCAACATGGCATGGCAAATGAGAGAAGCATGGGGTGCAGACCCAGCACAGCTGCAGGAACAGAGTGCACAGACAGGACAGGCTACACACTAATCAGGGCGACGAGGACAACAGGCTGGCAACACTGAGAGGTGGGAGGTTGATGACAGTAGGAATGCAGCTGCAGCCCGCATGCTTCTGGGCGCAGGCTCAAACGTGCACCAGGCCCCTTGCACAGGGACAGCAGGTGTGCTCAATGGACTGCCCCCAGATCCCCAGCATGCACGCCCTGCAGGAACCTGCCCGGGCAGCCGGGAGGGGGATCGCCCATAACTGACCCAGGGGGCCCGGTAGTGCCCTGGGTCACGACCTGGGGGCAGGGCTACACGTGGTCTGGCCTATAACTGGGCCGGCAGCCCCCCACCCGGGACAACATGCACCATGGAGCTAGGCCGGTTGGGCACCTGCAGGATGCACCTAGCCCTCTGCGCAGAGTGGTACCGCTCGCACACTGATCTCTTGCGCATTCAGGCCGCTGAGATGCACCTGGCCACCCGCCTGAGGGTTACCATTGCCTGGAGTGCCGCTAGGGCCTGGAGAGCCCACCAGAGAGCTCTCCCTGGCCCAGCTCAGGGCCCTGCGGGTGTCCGGGGCGGCTTGGCAGGCCCTCCTCCGTGGCCGGGAGAGGGTCGCATGGCTCCACGAGGTGGCCAGGCACCTTCAATGGTGGAGGGAGACCATGGGGCACGCAGCCCTGCTCACTATGCCCATTGACCGGTGAGTATGGGTAATAGAGCGGGCACAGAGGTGGTGGTCCCGGGCGCTGACTCAGTGGGATGAGGCAGCCTGGAGGGCGCACTTTCGGATGGACAGGCACACCCTACTGCGACTCACAGAGCTGTTAATGCCCTGGCTGGAGCGGCAGCACACCCCCATGCAGACCCCCAGCCCTATGGTGCAGCGGGTGGCCATCGGGGTCTGGGCACTAGCAACACCCGACTCCTGCCGGTCCGTCTCACAGCACTTCAGCGTCGGGGTGAGCACTGTCACTGGGATCCTGCGAGATGTCTGCGAGCTGTGGAGGGGGTGCTCCTGGACTGAACTATCCAGCTGGTGGACCAGGCGGCCATGATGGCCGGCTTCGTGGCTGGAGGGTTCCCCAACTGCATGGGCGCCATGGACGGCACCCACATAGAGATCCTCCGCCCCTCCGCTGGGGAGGCCACGGAATATGTTAACAGACACAGATACCACTCCCTGCAGCTGCANGTTGCTTGAAGTTGCTCCCCCTAGCACCTCTCATCTGAGAAGCACGGGGGTGGGGGAAGCATCTTCAAGTCCCTTGCCCGCCACATCCATGCTCCCCAGGCTGGCTCACCTCACATCCAGGCTGGGACTCCTACTCTTCCGGTTGCTGCTGGCTGCTCCCTGATCCCTTCTCCTCCTCCTGCCTTCAAGCTGCACAGCTGAGCCTGGGTACTTCTCCACTCAGCTTCTTTTAAGCAGGCAGGGGACTGGGGAGACATCTTCCCACTTATGTGGAATCCTGCAGGGAGCAGTCAGCAGTGACCAGGAGAGTAGGAGCTAGGGCGGGCTGAAACTCGCCTTGATGTTCTCGCTCGGCGAGAAGGAGGGGTGTTTCCCATCTCGTCTCCAGCCAAGCCTAGCAAACCCGCCCGTCTCACTGAGAGCCAGTGAGAATTCGAGGGGGAGGGCAGGAGTTGTATTCACAGGTGGGAGGGCTGGCGGGGGCCCCAGAGGCAATCGGGGGAAAAGACAAGCCCCCATAGCACCTCTGGTGGGAAAGGAAAGTTCCGGCAGGAGTTTGGGGGTCTAGCAAGGGATCAGGCAGGGTTTACTTACCATCCGGAGTCTGTTCTGGGGGGGCAGGGCGATCCCGACCTCCCTCTCTGCTCCACGCCACTGCTGGGAAGCTTTCCGGCTCTTCATTTAAAAAGAAAAAAAAAATAGCTTGAGCATGGCCAGAACACTGCTTGGCCCTGGGGCCCTTTTTAAAGATGGCGCCCACAGGGGTCGAGCATGCACAGAAGAGCTGCACAGCCCTGCAGATGCCATCTTTGAAAAGGGTGCCCAGGGCCAAGCAGCACTCTGTGCATGCTCAAACTCTGCGCGGACAATGTCCTCCACCCGCTCCTTTCTCTGGCACCGTACCCGGTGCTCTCTCATCCGTTGTGCCAGGGGCATGGGCCCAGCTTTCTGGGGCCCCTCGGGTTGCCTTGTTGGGTACACAATAGGTGCTGGTTAGGCGCCCTGGCTGACTGCCCCCTGTCCTCTGGCATGGCTAGAGGATCTAGGGCCCCACCCCCCCTTCGACTGGCGGCCGGTGCCCTCCCCCGGTGCCCTTCCCCCCCTTGGCAGTGCGCGTCACCGGGAACCACAAGCTGCTCCCGGGGCTGCTCTCCGGCATCCTCGTCACCCATCCATCACAGGGGCGGTGGCGTGCCGTGCCCTGTGGGAATATGGGAGGGGTTAGGTGGGGGTGGGCTGTCCTTGTCCCCCAGCGGCCCCCCGGGCCCTCTTCCTGTGTTCTGGGGTGTCTGGGGTGGCTTGGGGGGCTGCTCCCTGTGTGTCCCCTCCCCCTCTTGATCCTTCCCCCCCAGTCCGGCCCCCCTCCCACCCACGTGCTTACCCTTGATGTCAGTCTCTGAGCCCTCCGAGGCCAGTCCCTCAGTGTTTCTGGGGTCCCCCTGTGTCCACTGGCTGAGGGTGACCAGTGTGCCGGTCTCGGAGTCTCCCGGTCCGGACAGGGGATGGGGGCTTCTAGGGCTGGTGTTTGTTGGGGGCCTGCAGGTCCCCGAGGTCCCTGGGCATTCCTCCGGGGGCAGGGGCCCTGGAGCCAGTGTCCTCCCTGGGGGCAGCGAGGGGAGGGGGTACCTCAGCCTGTTCCCTGCCCTGGATGACAGCGCTCCCCACGAGGCACGGGGCAATGATGGAGCCCTTCATATGGAGTATGCGGTCCAGAGCATCAAAGTAGGGGGCAGTCCAGGCTCCGTGTCTGGACCGCTGGTTGTTGTCCCGGATGGCCTTGTACCCCCTCTTTAGTTCCTTTGCCTTTGAGCAGCACTGGGCCATGGTCCTGTGATGGCCTGATGCCTCCATGTCCTGCACGATCTCCCAGAAGACGTGTTCGTTCCGCTGATTGACAGCGATCTCCAGTTGATGCTAGAGGGTCCCCCAGATATGGATAAAGTCCTGTGTCTCCCTGTGCCCCATTGCCCCTTCTGCCTCACTCCATCCCGCCACATCCCCCTGCTGCTGTGTGCCCTTTAAATCTCCCTTCCCGGCCTGTGTTGTTGCTGGTTGCCTGGCAGCGATGCTGCATGCTTTGTCTCCGGCTGGGACTCATTCTGGTTGATTCCAGCCGGTGGTTGCCGTCCAGATGTTACTTTTTCTTGTTTCCCGTTGAAAATCACTTTGACCACGCTTTCGGAGATGGTCCGGGCCGGAGCTCCGGAAGCGTGGTTAATTTTGACCCCTGGTGGGGATCGACTGTGGTGAACATCTGGCGCCCGTGAAGCAGACGTTCAGGGTGCTTTGGCCCCGCCGTGGGATTGACCATGGTTCACTGTGGTTGACTGTGATCTCGTAACGTCTGAAAATACCCAGAGATAATGGGTGTTATCAAACGAGACCATAGCCCACTGGTTCAGTCCATGCAGCCCTCACTCACATGTTTAGCATGTAGAGCCTAATAAATGGGCAGCCCCCTGCACGTACTTCACGTGCATTTGTGCAGCCCCCACTCACAGGGTTAGCGGGATCAGCCTACTAGATGGGCAGGTGGTGTTCTCTGCCACATTCCACCCCTCAACCCCTTCTCAGTATCCCGCCCGCTGTCATGACTTAGAGCCGCTGCGAGCCATGAGAACAAGAAGCTGCATCAGCTGTTCCTTTTTTTCCTGGCCTATTATGACTCTGGGAGGCAGTCCAGGGCCTGCTGTCCCTGTCATCCCTGGCAGTTCATCCCTGGGTTTACACCTGCCAGCACTTGACACCTGTAATTAACTGCTTCTTATACACATAACATGTAGGCCGCTTTTAGACAAGACACATTTGCGCATGATTGTTAAAAAATGTGCGTGTTTTAATGCTCGTTTAAACACCTAAACCGTTTAAAATGTGTATTTGCCGTGAACGTGTAAAAGCTCAAACCGTTTTGAATGTGTTTTTTAAATAATGCGCATTTTTAAAAACCGGTTTTGAGCAACTTTGATGATCGGGGGATGCCAAAACCAGTTTTTAAAAATGCGCATTATTTAAAAAACACATTCAAAACGGTTTGAGCTTTTACACGTTCACGGCAAATACACATTTTAAACGGTTTAGGTGTTTAAACGAGCATTAAAACACACGCATTTTTTAACAATCATGCACAAATTTGTCTCGTCTAAAAGCGGCCTGAGTTTAAGTAGACATTTGCATACTTTATTAAGTGCCTATAGTGAAAAGTGAAAATTAAAGTAAAAAATTAAATCAAAAGCAATCAGTCTTTGTATGTTGTCAACCAGTTTCTCGCATCCACAGCTCACAGCAATGCACTGGCAAGAAGCAGACAGTCGCACATGTACCTCTCATCTTCCTAGTCTCTTCCTTCCTCTCATGTCCTAGCATCTTCTACATCACCATACAGTGCGGGTGGAAAACATCCTCACCTGCAAGGGCCTTCTACTCTTCTTTAAGTGTCCAAACCTCGTACAGGGCACACACTCCCTTCAGTTGATTGACATTCCCCATACCCTGCGGCACTAGTTTTCCCAAAGATATTAATCTCTTTGACCTGATCAAAGCACTCCCAGTGGCCCCTTGGTATCCTCTCACTCTTGTCAGGGCAGTGATGAGAAACAATGGCAAAGAAGGTCTATTATTATTATTATTATTATTATTTATTTATTATTATTTTATTATAAGCATTTATATAGCACCAGCGATGTACCTGGCACTTACAAAGAACAAGATAGACACAGTCCCTGCCCGAGAGCTTACAATCTAAAGACAGGGGGAAGGGGGAACAGAGGGAGACACAAGGGATGCAACATTCATGAGGATGCGAGAACTCAGGTACACGTTCTTGGCTTGGTTACAGTAAAATGGGAGTTTACAGATAACAGGTGGGGGATAATCCTGGGTGGGGATGATTAGCAGGAGGTAGGAAGGGCAGAGCGGAGCGGAAGAGGTGGGTTTTGAGGAGGGACTTGAAGGCGTGGAGGGTGGGGGCAAGGCAGACGAGGGCAGGGAGGGAGTTCCAGGCGTGCGGGGCAGCGAGAGAGAAGGGACGAAGGCGGTTGGCGGAGCAGGGGAGGCGTGGGAGGGAGGGGATGGAAGAGGAGCGGAGTGCTTGAGCAGGGGTTCGGAGAGAGATCAGGGCAGAGAGGTAGGGGGGGAGCAAGGTTGTGAAGGGCTTTGTAGGTGAAAATGAGGAGCTTGTGCAGAATGCGCTCAGGAAGAGGGAGCCAGTGGAGAGAGGAGAGGAGAGGTTTCACGTGGTCAGAGTGACGGACTAGGTGGATGATTACTGACAGCGTTACTTCTGGCATTGCACAAACCTCAAAGAAACACTTGTTCTCATTTGGATCCCACTCTTTCACTTCATCTATGGCTCCTACTGTTCCATTCTGCAAAACGTGGAACTGCAGAATGGTTGCATGCTATCTGCACTCTACTGTGCATATATAGAACCTCATTGGGTAAAAACAAACGTGACAGCGGACTGGTTCAGCCTACTGTAGTACGTTTTTTTGCATGGACCCTGCTTTGCACATGTGTGCAGGTGCTGCCAGATGCTTGACCTGGGGTATTCCATGTTGTGGTGGCAGCTAGCCTGGGCTGTGATCCTGGAGACTTCCAGGATCACAGGGTCTGCTCTGATCAGGCCAAAATGGCAGATTCATCTTTGCATGTAAATTCCTGTTTGCATGCAGCTGTAATTTGCATGCAAACATGACTCTGCCCCATGCATGCAAATTAATGGTACAGATGCATGCTAGGAGGTAACTGGGGAGGAAACAGGGTAATTTTCAACCCCACGATAGACAATATAGAATTTGTTTCCCTGGGACAATGAGGGACCCTGACAACAGCAAAACACTGGGGCTGAGCTATTGAAATTTGGGTCACACACCATGAGTTGAAAAGGCATTGGGCATGGTGACCACCCCAGCCTATGAGCACTGTTTTTATAAACTCTTTTTTTTAGACATTTCTTTTTTCAGAGAAGGGAAAGCTTAGTTGTATTCTCTAAATGTAAGGTTAATAATTTTTCAGAGCTTCCCTGGTCTTTTCAAGTTTTAAAAGCTACAAACCTGGTTTTGTTTGCAGGGGAGGGTAAGGATGGGGAGGAGAAGAACCCCAGAGGCTTTTGGTTATTAGCTGTTAGGCTGAGGAGGGAGACAGCCTTTGAAGTTTATAAGTGCTGACCATGCTTGTAAACTTTGAAGGTGTTAATTGGGGCTTCCCTGTCCCAGCCTATCAGCTTATAAGTTAGGGAGGAAAGACCCCAGGGTACTCTGGGGAACTCAGTACTTGGAAAATACTTTTTATTTGGTATTGAGTATTTGGCTGAGTTACCGAGGAGAACCGACCGAACACTCAGAGCCAATCCTTGGAAACTCAGATATACTCATGAATAAAATGTTTATTGTTCGTTTCAGCCCTAATCAAGGTACAGGAAGGTTCTCTGTCTCTTTCTAGGCTAGTGGGACACACTACACTGCAGAGGTGGCTCCTTCTCTTCAGCACCATGGATTTGCCTACCTCCGGTGACACCAGCCTACACTGAGGAGGATTGAAGCTGTGCAAAGACACCTATGCATGCAGAGAGGTACCTGCTGGGAGACAGCTTCAATCACTGATGCCATATGCAGGGCAGTACCCACTACAAGTCTTGTCTGGGTGAAGGAGAAAAGCACAGACTGGTGGGAGAATGTGCTGTCCTAAGTTGCAGGTAGACACTGAGTGGGTCACAAACTTCAGGATGTCCTGTCACCTTGTCCTGCAGATAGCTGAGATATTCAGGCCCCAACTGGAGAAACAGAGCCTGGTGATGCAGTTGCCCATTCCCACAGAGAAGCGTGTTGCCATCGCCATCTTAAAATTCACCACTCCAGACTCCTGCCACTCTGTTGGCCTGCAATTTGGCATTGGAACCTCCATGGTGGGCACCAGACAGTAGAAGTTTTCATGACGATTGTGGAAATGTTGTTGGACCAGATGGTGCAGTTGGCTGACCCCATGGAAGTAATGGAGTGCTTTCAGTGGGTGGGGTTCCTAAACTCTATAGGGGCGATTGATGGGAGCCAAGCCATATTTCCATCATGAGCCCACCCTATACCAAGGACAAGTGCCTGAACCAGAAGACTTTTTTCTCTGTGGTTCTCCAGGTCAATACTGGACCACTGTGCACATTTTATGGATGTGCTGGCCGGGTGGTCCAGGAAGAACCACAACACCCACATCTTCCAACTGTCCCCCTTCTTTGGCCACATGTACACTGGAAACATTGGACCCTTCACTGATACATGCATTGAGGGGGTGTTCATGAGGCCTGTTGTTCTTGGGGACACTGCCTACCCACTGAAGTCTTGGTTCATGAAGGCACACAGCATTGCCCACACCGCAGAGCAAACGTACTTTAGCCAGAAAATCAACACCACCTGCTGTATTGTGGAGAGAGCTTTTGAGTGTTTAAAGCAACACTGGAGCTCAACTAGGGCTAGATTGATTTCCAGTTGGAGACCACTTCACTTCTAACTACCACCACCTCTGTTCTTCATAACATCTGCAAGTCTACTGGGACCTCATTGCAGAGCCCTTCTCCCCCCACCAGTTAGCTCCTGCAAGCCAGTGCCCTTGTTCTGGGACCACCTGAACCGAGAAGAGCAGCGCATAACCAGAGAGATCCAGGATGCCTTGTGCCAGCATATCAACTGCAACGCTAGCCCCAACACCCACCATCAGTAGTAACAGTTTAATAATGAGCATAAGTGAACTGTGTTAAATGATCTTTAGTGATATTAATAAAGTCTTTTAAAATGTTGCCTGTGTGTCACTGTGTTTTCCTTTGGTCCATCTGGAAACCCTGCCCTGCTCCCATCACTGGAATGGCATATATTCCCTCCTTGGCCCCCTTTGTGCTATTTCCCACTCGCCAACTTTTTCCTGTGCATTCCCAATTGGCATTTGCAGATCAGACAGCTGCAAGCTTGAACCTCTGTGTTTCCTATTGGCATTCGCAAGCTGGACGGGTCTGGGAATGGCAATAGGACGCGCAGAAGCACCGGTGTGCAGTTGGCTACTCTCGATTAGCAAACAACTGGCCATTGCCTGTGGCTTTCCTATGGTAGTTCCCTTTGCACCCAGACTTTTCCCTGCTGCGCTATGCCCTCCCCTCAAGTGCAAGTGCATGGCCAGCTGCCTCTCCACCCCATTTTTGGTGCACTGCTGCCACCTCCCTTCCCTTCCTGTCCCCAAAGAGGCTTATCACTATGCCATACCGTCATTCCCCACACACCCCAAAACTTCTCTCCTTTCCCATAAGAAGCATGTAAATCATGGATTATGAAAAATTAAGAACTTTTTTTTTTTTTAAATAAAATAAAATAAAACATTTCTTCTTGCGCCTGCACCTTTTCAGGGCAGATTGGACCATCTGCTTGGGTGGCAGAACTGGTGGGGGACATTTTTCTGATCCTCCTCCTGCCAATCTAGCAACAGAAGGTGGAAGAGTTGAACACTCAAAGAAGTGTAGGAGCCCCTTGCAAGTGGGGATGTTTTCCACCCACACTGTATGGTGATGCAGAAGATGCTAGGAAATTAGAAGAAGGAAGAGACTAGGAAGATGAGAGGCACATGTGCGACTGTGGGTTTTATGCAAACCCAGAGGGTTTTCCAACATTGAGTGAGAGACCCTGATAAAAGTGTGTGCTGCTTCTTGCCAGTGCATTGCTGTGAGCTGTGGATACGAGAAACTGGTTGAGAACATACAAAGACTGATTGCTTTTGATTTTTTACTTTCATTTTCACTGTTTGCGAGGCATGCAGGAATGACTGGCGAGGAAGTGAGAAGTGTGCCTGGCTAGGAACTGTTGTTCCCTGGCGTGCACGCAGTGTGGAGAGGGCTCAGGTACTTTCCCTGGGTGGTGGAGTGCCTGGGGAACCAGGGTGGGCATTCGGGTTCCATGTAGGGGTGTGTGAACTACCAATGGGGGTTAGAAAATGGTGCCTACCCCTGAGCAATAATGCTCGTGGTTACAACAGCAACTCAAGCAGGGAGTTCTGGAGCTGAATGGACTGGGACAGGCAGCTTTGTATCTGTACCCATGTCTCACTCATCTCCTTGGTTGCCTGCTTGTTCACACTGTCTAACCACTAACACCACTGCCAGAGGTGTGCCCAATGCCTGTCCTCTTGCCGGTGGTACATGTGAACCTCAGCAGTAAAAGCCTTGGGTTCTGCTACACCAGCTGTCTATGCTCCCTGGCCTCCGCTATCACTGTAGAGTGAAGATCATACAGAAATCAAGCAGAACATTTGCTCCATTCCTCCCCCAGTCACCATTTTGGCTGCCCTTCCACCAGCCCGTGGGCTCACCATGTTGTCTTCCAACCCTGTCCCGTGCCTACCATTCCCATCCTGTGGAGCTGTTTCCCAGTGATTTTCCTGCTCATCCTCTGCTTTCAAAACACAACACGGGATAATAAACTGACAAAACCCCAAAGGGGCCAAAAATAACCAAACACACCAAAAGGTTGGGGTATGCCTACACCAGAACTAACCATCCCATAAGGAACTATAAGAGAAATGTCAATAAACTTAAAGACAAAAAAATTATTATAGACACATAAAAAACTTGAAATAGCAAATCAGTATATTCAAAATACAGTTCTAAATCCAACAGCAAACATACTAATGGAAAGCAAATGACAGTCCACAAAATAAATACAAAGTCCTCCTCCGCAACAAGGTAAACAATAAGAAATATAATTATTAGATAACAATAAACAGAAGCCTTCATCATGCAGCTGTGTAAACACAAACACACACACACAAACATGGTGCGTTCACTTAACATTTTCCTCCACCGCCTCTTCTACAAAGGTGGCATCTGGGTCCTCTATGCCCTTGGCCAGAACCTCAGGTGACTCTTCAAACAAGGTCTGGCTCTCGAGCTGGAAGGGATACACCGTGAGAGTCACAATGTCAGTGTCTGTGGCTGTGTCAACTCATGCTGGCTTCAGAGTTGGTATGGGCATGGAGGGATGTCAGCCGGCGGTCACGGCTTCTATAGGGGCAGTGAGAGCGATTGCAGTGGGAGCAGTTGGAGCAGGGAGAGGGGGAGCCATATCCAGTAGGGGTGGGAAAACCGGTAAATCCGGTATCCGATAATGCCGGTACCGGGCGTACTGGCATTATCGGATTCAACCCGGTAAATCCGGTCCGGGTACCGGATTTTTTTACATTGCAGCCATTTAAAAATGGCTGCAATGTAAAACTTAAAGCCCCACCAAAAAAGTTTAAAAAAACAAACCCTCCCCGAGTCCAGGCTGCGCGGGTGGAAGGGGGGACACCCCCCACCCAACCTGCCCAGCCTGAATTTTTGTTTAAAAAAAGACTCAGAGGCGAGCCCACCCCCCAGCACCAGCGGCCGCGGC
>QEPC01011926.1:2596448-2619548 GCA_003113815.1 Sphenodon punctatus | reverse complement strand
AAACAAAAATCCAGGCTGGGCAGGGTGGGTGGGGGGTGTCCCCCCTTCCACCCGCGCAGCCTGGGAGGGGGAGGGGGAAGGAATTCATTGATTTCAATGGGGACACAGCACCCCATTGAAATCAATGAAATAAAACCGGTACCGGCATACCGGATTTAATCCGGGAATCCGGTTTTTAGAGAACCGGTAACCGGTAAATCCGGTAGCCGGTAATGGGCCCAGGGTCCCACCTCTAATATCCACCCATTTCTGGTTCCTTGCAAAGGCACAGCCATACAGGTGGGATGCAACGATGGCTCCATCCACACAGAGGAACCAGCCAAGAAGTTCCTAATAGGGCAATGTTTGTCTCCTGCAGCTGAAGGCAATGTTGGTGTTCCGGCTCTCTTTGTATTCATGTCTCAAGTCCTTGGCTTGCTGCCAGCACTGGTTCATGTCCAAGGTGTAGCCCTGCTGTGCCATTTGGACCAAGTTCGCTTGGAACACTACCTCGTTCATGTAGCACTTCACAACAAGGGCAGATTGGACTTTATGCTCCCCCCATAGATCGATGAAGGCCTTGGTTTCTTCCCTCGGTCCAGGTAATGCAGCATTGGCAGGTAGATCAGTAGGCAGCGAGCAACTGAGATTGGGCAGTGGTTGTTGCCTGACAGTCGGTTTGAGCCATGGCCACAGCGATGGTAATCCTCTGCAAGTCATTGTGGAGAATACAACATCTGGGAAAGAGCAAGCACCCAGCATGTACTGCCAACCAGGAAGAGCTGGGGAAAGGCATGCTTGAAAATGGTGTGGTGAGCTTCTAAGGCAGACATTATGTGTGCACCAGTAAGAGCGAAAGTGGGAAGAAGGGCCGGAAGTGGTTGCTCCTCCAAACTCTCTAGGCTTCTTGTCCATGACTCTATGGTGCTGGTGGACCTGTACGCTCAAGGGCTGCATGAAATCTAATTGACAGGACATAGACACGTGGGTGCACATTAGCCTGCATTCACATGGATGGCAGGTTACACATGCTCCAGGACTTCACTATAAGTGGGGGGCTGTGGATCTGGTGGGTGGTGACATTGTGGCTGGTGGGTGTAAACACCTAATAAATGGGCATGTGGACACTGACCTGGTGTGGGCTACCATCTCATTATCTAACACCAAATAAGACTGGTATTTAAGCCTCAGGCTACCTCTTTCCTGGGTGCCTCCAAGAAAAAGCAATTGAGAGCACAATGGGGAAATGATGGAATGACAAGAAACTAAGGGGAATGAGAGGCTGCAGAGCTTCTGTTCCTCTTTATGCACTTGGGAAGTTTGGAAGTGCGTGCATGTGCATGCACCTAGCCCCTGTACTGAGGGCAAAGCGTATTGGCCAAGGGGGCAGGGCTTGTCCTTCGGCCACTGGAAATGCTGGGAGGTGTGCATACAGGAGGAAGGGGCAGGGGTGGTCCTCATCACTTGAATGTGCTTGAAAACCACAATCCCAGTGATGAGAACAGGGTAGCTAGACAAAGTCCAATAAAATGTAAGCAGAAAAGTCCCTCCTTGTGATATATTGACACAATAAGGCCTTTGACCTGATGTAAATATTCAACTTAGTTTTTCCCTTCTGTTCCATGTGCTTTTTTCCCTTGGGCCCGTGTTGTGCAATTATTATTATTCTATCCCTGGAAAGGTGCATCCTTCCTTTTCCTTTAGTCTTCTCTAGCTCTCTCCTTCGGTGCCTTTAAACGATCAGACAGTCAGGCTCTGCAAAGGGCACGTTTCCCCTATGCTCACACTGCAGGCAGTAGTCTCTCATCAGAATCTGGGAAGGCTATCAGCTAAACAAATGCATTTTAATCTCACGTACCAGGCGGTACCTAGGTCATTTGTAAACTGACAGTGCAAGGGAGGATAGTTTCAGACAGGAGAAGTTGAAATTGAACATTCTTGGCTAATGTTTGCAGCCCCGAGATGGAAATGCTGGAAGAGCCATTTAATAAGGACCATCTGGGAGGCTTGTTTTGAGCAGAAGCAGCAGGGGTGTTGGCGGCACCCAGTTTCCACGGGTGTAACTGTAATAGGGACAGGCACTGTAACTGCACTGGGGAACCCATGAGCCTGCACTCCCTGATACAGCTGCCATGAGGGAGGGCACTGGGTTGGCCCATCCCATCTTCTGCTCCAGGGCCCATTCCAACATGACTGTGTCCCTGTCACTATCTCCACTCCAGTGATGGTTCCGACGGCATTTACATTGGGGCTCTTCTGAAGAGTTTGCCCCACGTTGTGCATGTTCTCAGGCCCGTAGCCTTTTAAAATGAGTCATTGAACAAAGAGTTTGGGGCTTTTTTGCTTCCTCCTCCTTCCAGGAGTTCTTTTACGTCTCACTAATTCCACTTAAAGGTACTGGCTGTGCCATTTCTATTTTAAACGGACCCAGCAGTTGCCCCAGCCCACGGTCTGCCCGCACGGCACACACACCCCCACCCCCTTGCAATATAGAGTTGCAGTTGGATCGCCTGACACTCTAGGCTGCTGCCCGCAACTCTGTGGTGTTGCCCAGGGCAACCCCCAGCCTGAGGTGGAGGTGCATCTGCCGTCTTCCAAGCAGACAGAACCCCAGGTTTGGCCAGCCTGCTTCACTGGCAGTGCTCTGGGATGTTCCAGCATGCTTCTGTTCCGCCTTGCCATCGGGTGGCCCACCTTTAGACAGACGGGCCAGCCAGGGTGAGGCAGAGTGGAACTGGGGCTGTAGTCCATCTGTGTAGACCACTGTGCCAACTTTCTTCCCTCTGAAATAGACAGGCAGGAAAGGGAGAATGAAGGCTGGAGGCAACCCAAGAAGCTGACCAACACAGCTGTGCTGGGGGAGGGTCATAATCCATTAGCATAAGACTGTAGGGAATTTCTTCACCTCCTCTCTCCAACCATGGATGGAGCAGAAAGAGGACTTTGCATCTGTGAGGAATGGTGCCTCCTGGGCTAAGCAATCCTAGCTCAGGGCTGAGCTTCAAGGCACAATGTTGTCAAGGTTAAAAAAAAATAACCCCAAAAGCCAGATTTGATTTCTTGTATCCTTCAAACACAAGGTCCAAGGTCAGTGAAATACGCAGCCACATCATTAAAGACTGATGTTCATTGTAACAGCTGTGCTGCAGATGTAGAGCTGAGAACACAATTCTTATTGCAATATCCCTTTTCGGTGTTTTTGGTTTTTTTAAAATTCAGTAAGAGTCCCATTCGCTCCCACCCTCCTCCTTCAGCCTACTGGCTATATTATGGTTTTTTTGAGGTTTAGAAAAATAAACAGAATGTAATCATAACTGTCTTAATGTACTAAATGACTGAGAAAGACATAACAGATTAGCAGGGCGGCTTAAGCCTCACAGAAAGTGGCCAGAGTGTCCCAACTCTGCGAGTTATTTAGCTTAGGGTCAGTTTTGCTTTGCTTGTCTCTTGGAAGGAGGCCAGAGAGAGTCCTTAAATCAGCTATGGATGTTTGTAATGAGGAGGGGATGAGGCATTTTAAGCTGCAAATTCTTTTGTTGAGTATTTTAGGCTGGGTGGTGTTACCAGTGATGCTTTCCTCTACAAATTAACAGACCACCACCACCCCTCCACTGGGCACAGCAGCACCCCGTGGAATGCAAGTTCGAGGGGTACATGGGAGAATTAAGGAGCCCAGGTCAAGAGGTCAGAGTCAGGCTGGGTTGAAGTCTAGGAAGTAAAGATAAGTCCCTCGTGCAAAACCAGTCTGGCCTTGGAAAGGGAGTCTAGGAGGAGACCTGAGTAAATATGGAGCAATTGAGTCAAGGGCATCCTCCCTTTTTGATAAACGTCCCCCGGTGACTCTGAGAAACTCCTAACTAGCAACAGCCTTCAGGTATAAGATTAGGACTTAAGTATGGACACAAAAGTTAGTTAGTGCTCCATGTTTTCTAAAAACTCACCTGGATCCTTCCACCCACCTGAATGCCCAAGATTGTTCCCTTCCTATGTCTTTAGAAATTCCCCCCACCCTGTGACTGATACTTTCTTGCTCCTTTAGAGACTCCTTGGAACCCATGTTTATATTTGGAACTGTCCTCGAAAATCCCTTTGTCGAAGCACCCCCAATCAAGCCTCAGACACCAAAGTTGGGTTAATACTTGGCCGCACTCTTTATTAACAACCAATCATAACGAATTGAACGATGGCCGGTGTGGCAATTGCACCAAGCAATTTGGGTCCAGTATGCTAAGTAATAACTTGACTTATTAACTCTTGTATTGACCTGGATGGGCCTTCCAGTGTCAGTAGCCATGACGTAACAGTCCCCTCCTTCGACAGCGCAACTGGAAATGGCCGAAAGGAGGGACAAGCCCAACTGTGGGCATGAGTAAGGAGTCTCGTGCCCGCAGGGTGTGAAGACAGTGCTTGTCCCTACTCACCCTGTTAAGACACCGCTCCCAGGTCGAGACCCCAGTGCATGCTGTGCCCGCATTACACCCGAGGTCACCTCCCCATCTCTTAAGGAGATGACTCAATAACTTAACTTATTCCTATTTAACCTATGATAGCATACTGGACCCCTGCAGAGTGCGACAATAATGCTTTCTCAGCTGCATAAATCAATGCATATGCCTTGCCAACTTGCCCATAAGTCATATCATATACAAATTGCCCTATTTAATTCAGTTGATAAATCTAATTCAATATACCAAATTAAATTCACTTGACAAGCCAGATTACAATGATGATTAAAGACTCAATTAACCTATTTAGTCTACTCCGCACTGCTGAGGGGGCAAAACAAGCAATCCAATTTAAACAGGCTGTTCGCCAAAATTCCCCCTTGGCTCTCTAAGGGCAACCATCACAGACAACAGTGCTAGAGGGGAGGTGGGTGGGGCTGACTCGTCACTGCCCAAATGCTGAGTGCCGCTCTGGTGGCTCACAGGAGACTTGCCTAAAAGGGGCGTGTCACCACGGAGAAAAAACCCGCGCAGCGCAACCAGCGCATGCGCATTCAGGCTGTCCACAGCCTCTTCCTCCTACCGTAGTGGAGCCTTCTAACAGGCATCCGCTGCGCGGCCCATGCTGAGTCCCCGCCTCGCAGCGGGGGGGGGGCAACAATTAGCCCTTCGCTGTCATTTGGGCAGCAAAGGGGCTTTGTCGAAGCACCCCCAATCAAGACTCAGACACCAAAATTGGGTTAATACTTGGCCGTACTCTTTATTAACAACCAATCATAACGAATTGAATGACGGCCGATGGGGGCAATTGCACCAAGCAATGTGGGTCCAGTATGCTAAGTAATAACTTGACTTATTAACTCTTGTACTGGCCTGGATGTGCCTTCCAGTGTCAGTACCCATGACATAACAGTCCCCTCCTTCGACAGCGCAAGTAGAAATGGCCGAAAGGAGGGACAAGCCCAACTGTGGGCATGAGTAAGGAGTAGGGCTGTAGCGGAATATCGCAGCGGTAGCTATTTCCGGCGGAAACTGTTTCCGCAATTAGTGGAACGGCATGGCAGAGGCTTTCATTCCGCGGTTTCATTCCGCGGTTCCGCTTATTTAATTCCGCAACTTAGTGGAATCGTGGAAACATGACATTTCCGCTATTTCTGCAATTCCACCAGCGCCAAAAAATAGCAGAATAGCGGTTTTCCGCGATTTCCGCAATTTTTCCGCAATTTTTCCGCAATTCCTCGATTTGCAGAATTCTGGCGGAATTAGCGGAATATCCGCAGAAAAGTCGCGGTGTGGCGCGGGCAGTTCCGAAATGGCAGAACGGAATCGCGGCGCGGTAAAAGCTGCTGCCGCATCAGCCCTAGTAAGGAGTCTCGTGCCCGCAGGGTGTGAAGACAGTGCTTGTCCCTACTCACCCTGTTAAGACACCACTCCCAGGTCGAGACCCCAGTGCATGCTGTGCCCGCATTACACCCGAGGTCACCTCCCCATCTCTTAAGGAGATGACTCAATAATATCTTAATTTATTCCTATTTAACCTATGATAGCATACTGGACCCCTGCCACAAAGGAGTGGTCAACAGAACCACTCCACCCCCCACCGCCTAAAACAATAGGGATTCCAAATGCCCAGCAAAGGCAGCCAAATACATGTTATTTCCCACTTGGGACAAGTGAATCCCATCTTGTCGGTAGACTTCGGGTCGGGTATGCACAATTCCTGAATGTTTAATGACAGTCCCCCCTAATGAAGTTAACCATTTTCCTGTTTCTCTGTTAATGTTTCTTCTGGTTCTATCTATCCTGCCTGGCTTTTCAGCCTTGGGCCAATTCACCCTTGGTATCCAATTTGTCCAAATTATATGCATTCCTTTAAATTTGTCTCTAATTAATAGGCGGTCCTTCTTAATTTGTATTATCAAATTAACACTTTTCCCATCTACTAAATCATTTTCCCCTTAGGTGAATCACTAAGATATGAGGTGTTGGGAAATTCTGTCGTTCAAACAACAGCGGGACCAGTTGGTTCCATCGCATGCCACTCTGCCCTCTCCACCTAATCTGTGCCCATTCATCCAAGCCCAGATGTAATCCCCCTGGAGACTGTGAGGTGGCTCTGTTGGCCCAGCGCACCAGGCTGTGGCCCACAATGCATACCTCTCTTCGTTCTGCCCCCAGAGTCCGGCATCCTGGCAATAAACAATGATCGTGTTAGTTCTTATGTCCTGACATATTTTTTGAATGCATTCAACCGCCATCTGCCCACCGCCTTGATGGCTTCATCTGGTAACTCTGCTGCAGCTGCTGCTGTAGCAGCGTCAGTCCTAAATGAATGCGATCCAAACTCGTGAGCTGGTAAACCTAACTGATTCAGTGCTGTACGTAAAACAGCGGTAAATTGGTGGCTCGTCATACTGGTTCCTTGTTCATGAATAAACAAGTAACCCTGACCTTTGGGCCGCAGATCAAGGTAGTGTCTCAGCTGCCTCACAGGGCAGATCGTTGCTATACCACTCTTAAACAACTCCACCTCATACCCTTTGCCCTTCTGGTCTGTCTTGGAGCGCCTCAGCCACAACCTTACATGCCCAGGGGCCCAGTTGGTGTCTTCTACCGTCAGCGCTCGATCAGAGTCAACTCTGCTCGATGTGCTTACCACTTCACCGATTCTAACCCCCCCGAAATACGTAATTACATATGTTGTTGTGAACAACTGAACCTCAAAACTATCATAACATATCTTGGG
The DNA here is from genome assembly GCA_003113815.1 of Sphenodon punctatus. Lineage (NCBI taxonomy): Eukaryota > Metazoa > Chordata > Lepidosauria > Sphenodontia > Sphenodontidae > Sphenodon > Sphenodon punctatus. The sequence goes on along the minus strand of QEPC01011926.1, from coordinate 2,612,378 downwards.
TAGGGCCCCCACCAGCCTAACCAATATAGGCGTCGTGATGGGCGCTCTACTGTGCGTCAGGGGTGCTGGCATCCGCGACCATGCCTCAAACATTTGTTTTAAATTAAAAAAAACTTCTGGTGGGGGATGTCCCCTTAGCCTATTTGCGAATGCCCTAACAAACATACCCCGTCTGGGTTCTAGGAGCAAGGGATCCTTGAACGATGTCCTGTAATTTTACCTCCCAAGACTCCATATCTCTGGTGACAAGGGATCTGGGGCAGCTCTGGTCTCTGGTGCCAACTCCCGGAAATGGTTCATCTGGAACCGAGAAAGGGCATCAGCTAGGCCATTATCGATTCCCGGCACATGTCTTGCTTTGAACAAGATGTTGCTTTGTAAACACCTCATTACGAGGGTACGCACAAGTCTCATTACCCTCTCAGATTGTGACGAGAGGGTGTTGACTATATGCACCACTGCTAGGTTGTCACACCAAAATAGGACCACCCGGTTGGCAAATTGCCCCGACCAAAGTAAAACCGCCACCGCGATAGGGAACAATTCGAGAAACGTGAGGTCCTTGGTGACTCCCTCTGTGTACCATTCAGCTGGCCAAGGCGCCGAGCACCAGTGTCCTCTGAAATATACCTCGAATCCCTGACCACCAGCCGCATCGGAATGCACCTACAAATTTGCCTGTATGAGCCACTTCTCCCTCCAAAAACTCACCCCGTTGAATTCATCCAAGAATTGAAGCCATACGCCCATATCCAATCTCATTTCCCTGGTAACTCGTATCCAGTGATGGGGCGCCTGGTCTCCCCTTAACTTGTTGTATAGTCTGGACAAGAAAGCCCACCCCAGTGCGACCACCCGACATGCAAAGTTTAGGCTCCAATAAGTGACTGTAATGCTTTTCTTTCAATGCCCTTAACTTTTCTTGGGGCAACTGTGAAGTTGACATCTCGGTATTGAGTTTGATGCCCAGGTATGTGAGTCTCGTTGCCGGCCCATCCATTTTTTCAGGAGCTAATGGGACGCCCAAATCACAGGCAACCTCCTGAAACAACCGCAGGACAGTGGCGCATTCGTCCTCTGCCGGGCAGCCCATTATCAGGAAGTCATCCAAATATTTTGTAATGTCCCCGGCCTGCAATTTTTTTCTGAAAACCCACTCCAGCAAAGAAATAAATCATTCAAATGCTGAGCAGGAAATGGAGCACCCAATTGGCATGGCTCGGTCATAGTAATACAACCCCTCAAACTGGAAATCCAATAGGTGAAAACCGCTCGGGTGGACTGGGAGCAGGCGAAAGGCCAACTTAAGGTCACATTTCACTAGGAGGGCTCCCCTTCCCAGGGCCTTCACTTTTTCCACTGTCATGTCTAACAATGCATATTTAACTGTTGTTAACTCCTTAGGTATTGCGTTGTTTACCGAGTTTCCACGCAGGTATGACAAGTGGTGTATGAGACAATACTCACCCGCTGCCTTCTTTGGAACTATACCCAAGGGGGAAACCACCAGGTTGGACATGGAGCGATGGGTAAACGGACCCATTACCCGACCTTCACCTACCTCTTTCTGTATTTTTTGCCTAACTATCCCCTCCAGACCATGCACGGATTTCAAATTGTTCACTGTCCCCTGCTGTGGTACCACCCCCGCTGGGATAAGGAATCCATGTTGAAATCCCTCAACCACATAAGCCACTTCCTTCCAATCAGGGTGTCCCCGTAGTGCTGCTTCGAGGCACTCAATTTTGATTGGAGTCAGTCCCTTTTGCAGGACAGTCTCCCGGCGTGGGTCCCTGTCCACCCTTACCCATTCCCTGGGCTTTGGACATACCGCCCCCTTCCCCCTTTTTGATTGGGGTGGAAACAATTTGTTGCTGGGTGCCCCCCCCCCCGCAATTCGAACACCCATGGTGAAATCTACAGGTTCCGTGATTGCAACGACCTGCCCGATTGTATTCCCAGCATGGGCTGGGACCTCCCTGAAACCCCTTNTGAAATCTACAGGTTCCGTGATTGCAACGACCTGCCCGATTGTATTCCCAGCATGGGCTGGGACCTCCCTGAAACCCCTTCCGAGACTCACCGCGAAATGAGTCATTCGCTGGTGCAACACCGCCCCGGACAAGGGGATGGCCACTGTCTGCACGTGACGTGTTGGTGGCATCGATCATGCACTCCAACCATAGGTCAGGTGCATGAGCATCCCATCGGAGCCCTGGCGTGTTGGCGGTCCTATGACGAAAAGCCTCGTCATAGCGCAACCAAGCCCCAGCTGGCCCCGTTCCATAGGCCCTCCACACTATATCGGAATACTTGTGCAGCTCTAAACCTCTTCCTGGGTCCACTTGCAAGATAACTCCCATGTAAATTGCAAATGCGGCGGTCCAATTCACCCAGTTGCGATCCGCCTTCGGGCGGCGAAACTTTTTCTTTTCCTTCTCCTCCTTTTGATCAGTGTGATCCACTATTGGGTCACGGAAGAGGAGGGCAAAAAGATCTACATATTCTCCTTTTAGGATTTTTTCCTTCGTGGCTGGGAGTAGGTGTTCCCCAAAGCGAGCCACTACACTAGGAATAGCCCCCCCATATGGAGGGGGAGGACGGCTAACTGATATGTTTGTTGTGGTCCCTGCCTTCCCGCTACTGGGAACCTTAGCCATGGCGATAGCCCCGGCCTCAATCCCCAATGTTGTCACTGCTCTTCCAATTACCCCCGACCTCCTGAGGGGAAGCCCTGGGAGATTGCGGGCATGACCCATACCCAGGCCCCATTCAAATAGGCTAATTGAGGGACCCCTGGCTGGGCAACGGTGGCAGGGGGGCCAGCGGCTTGGACCTGAAGTGGAGTGACTTCCAGGGGGGGCACAACTGCTTTCCACAACTCTATAGAGTTCCCACAACTCTATAGTGTTTCCTGGGGCAATGACCATCTGAAAGCAGAGCATTATCATGGCTCCACCCATCAGATGGACAGCTGCTCTGCTTCAGGCTGGTGCTTTGGGTTTGGCTGGCCTGCTCTGCCGTTGAGGCTCCAGGATATTCCAGAGTACCGCCGGCAGGGCAGCCCCAGAGCAGGCACAGCCTGCTCCACGTGCACATCTGGTAGGGCTGCCTTTAGATGGACAGGCCACCTGGAGGTGAAGTGGGCTGGTGTGGCCAGCACTGGGGCAACCCGTCCATCCGAAAACACCCATTATCACTGCTAACACCATCTGGTGTTCAGCACTGTTCCATGCCTCCCAACAAGTCCCACCTCCTTAGCCAATTAACTCTGCCCCTCAGCAAATAGATTCTTCCCCCTACTTACACATGCACGCACACCCCTCCCAACATTCCCAGTGCCTAGTAAAGAGAGACAGACACTCTCCTGTTTCTCATTCCGCTTAGTTTCTAGCCCGTTAGCTTAATTAGCATACCAGCTAAAATATATGGCCGACATTTGCTAGACCATGTAAATAGATGGGTTGAGGACAAGGATGTTCTTGGCGAAGAGCAGGACGGATTTAGGATAGGCCAATCTTGTATAGATCAGTGCTTTACTCTGTACTACATCACAGATAATATGTGAGAAAAAGATGCAGCTGTATGCTGCATTTGTAGACCTGAAGGCGGCTTTTGATACAATCAACAGACCCTTGCTGTGGAAAAAACTGGCTGACCAAGGCATGGATCCTGTTTTAACCACACCGATTAAAGAATATTATAAAGATGCCATGGCTCAAGTATGCTATGGTACCAATAGTGAGGTTTCTAGTTCTTTTCCTACTCTTAAAAAAAGGTGGCCGGCCGGTCAGGCTGCATGTTGGTCCCAATTCTTTTTAATTTATTTCTAAATGATCTCTGCAGTCACCTTGGAAAGAGAGACTGTCACGTTCCTAAATTGGTGAGGAATGGGATTCTCTGTCTATTGTATGTGGATGATGCAGAATTACACTAAAATTGGTTTGCAGAGAATGTTGGACAAATTTAGTATTTATTGTCAGCATAATAAGCTCGAGATCAATATTGCAAAAACCAAGATAATGGTGTTTGGCACCAAAAAAGAAACAAGTGGTATCTGAACAATCAGGTAGTGGAAGTAGTTAATAGTTTTTGCTACTTGGGTTTGGCTTTTTCCACTTCCCTTGGATGGGAAGAACATGCTAAAAAAGTCACTGGCAAAGCAGCCCAGGCAGCAAGTGGAATCTTAGCTTTTTACAACAGGTTCCCCAAAAGACCCTGGTCTGAAGCATTGTCAGCCAGGAAAGTTAAATTAGAATCAACTATGTTAATGGGGCGGAGATCTGGGTAGGCGACGAGAAAGCAACTAAAATTGTTGAAAAGGTTCAAACTGCTTTTTTGAGAAAACTACTTGCAGTCCAGCAAGGAACCCCTGCCCCCATGGTCAGACTGGAAACGGGATCAATGAATGTTCAAATGACGGCTAAACTTTGTTTAATTCACAACTGGCTTAAAATTCGGGCATTTTTGCCAGGGAGACTACCAAAGCAAGTGTTGCTGGACACCATGGGAACACAGGGTTCTGTGTTTCCATGGCTGGTAACTGTAAGAATGATCATTTTTTACACAGGATTGGGAGATAGATGGGTTGATACAGACCTGATATCCACTCCAAATGAGAAACAGTGTATTGACCGTAGACTTTGGAATATTTCTATACAAGAGGATCTAGCTATGGTAAGAACACTCAAGTGTGCTCCACTTTATATATATATTAAGGACAAGATGGTCCAGACTCCATATTTAGCCCAAATTGGCTACTTCCCTCATAGAGAGGTTCTTACCAAACTAGGGCCCTTTTCACACAGACACTCTAACACTGATAAAATGGGTGTTACATTTGATTATACATGTTGCAGGGCACCAATAGAGCACACATGCAGTCCTGCAACATGTATAATCAAATGTAACACCCATATTATCAGTGTTAGAGTGTCTGTGTGAAAAGGGCCTACGGTTCAATCAAGTAGGGACCAAAGTTCAAAGTGGAGCCTGGAGAAAGATTCCATTTCACCAGAGGTTATGTCCTTGCCTTTGGGGAGAGGTAGAAGTTCTTATCCACTTTTTATGGAACTGCTCCTTAACCCTGGACTTGAGGAAAAGGTATTTGTTGTCATTAATTGAGAAACTTGATTCTTTCAATAATTTTGAAAAGACAATCTGGATCTTACAAAACAACTCTGGGCACTTTTAGATGAGCGGCGGTCCGTTTCGCGTTGGCGGCGCGCATATTTTGAAACTTCCGCCTGGTCTAATTAGACGAGACGGAAGTGACTTAATATGCGCATATTACGGCGGAGGCGCATTTTTTAAGTGTGCTAATTAAATTCCTCTTTTTTGAGGTATTTAATTCGCGCACTTTAAAAATGTGCCTCCGCCGTAATATGCGCATATTAAGCCACTTCCGTCTCGTCTAATTAGACCAGGCGGACGTTTCAAAATATGCGCACCGCCAATGCGAAACGGACCGCCGCTCATCTAAAAGCGGCCAAAGTTAGAGTGTTGAATGCTCTGGCATGCTATGCACGTACCGCTCACAAACGACACCAGGGACCCAGTATATGATCTGATGAGTAAAGATGCTTGAATGTTATCTGTAATCATATATGGATATAAGATTTTAATTGTTATTGTGTTTAACTGATTCATTTACTTAACTTAAATGTCTTTATTTTTATGGAATTGTTTTAGGATTTTATATTGATTATTTGGATATTGCCGTTAATAATAAACAAACAAAGTGTTTTGCCATTCTGTTATCTCCCCATTGACCCTTCAAGTGCTTTTCTTGGGAGACAACCAGGAAAGAGGTGCCTGAAACCTGAATTCTGGACTTTCTGTCTTTCTTCTGAAAGAGGAACTTTGTCTCCTGAAAGACAGACAGTGGGATTCAATGCCCAAGGAGGGGGTGTTCCTCCAAAGTAGATACTGTTAGCAGCTATGTTCTGCAGGTAGACAGCCAGAAGGCTATGCACCATTACATCACACTTCAGCCCTTTCGCACCTAAGAAATAATCCTCACAGGAAGGACTTTCCTCTTATCCTTGGTCCCAATATGTTCCCCAGACATGCCTGCTTCTTACTAATGCAGCATATATCAGGCTCCATACAGGCTAGTCAGGAGAAACAGCCAGCATGCCATCATTTTTTTACTAACTTTGGAATCATTCACATTTCTAAAAATTCCCAAGTCATTCTACGCTCCTTGTCCAAGGCAACCTTCAGTGAGGTTGAGGGTTGGCTCAGACAAGCCCCAGAAGCATAATTAGGTTGGAATGGGCCCTGGGGCACATAGAGGATGGAATGGCAGGGGATGCAGCTGCACCAGGGAGCGAAGGCCCCCCAGGCTCGTGGGACCCAATGCAGCCACAGCACCTGTCGTTATTATAGCTATGCCCTTTCTCCTGACTGTTCAGATGTTTCTCCAACCTCTCCAGTTTGTGAAGCAGAGCAGAAGCCAGAGGTGGCAGGTGGAAGAGGTCAATTGCCCCAAGCAGTGGCTGTATTGAGGGTGCCAGACCAAATTCCTGCTTGTCTCTCCTGGTGCCTGGCTTCTTCCATTACTTACTTCCATTCTGCACTACAGAGAACTGATCTGACCAGTTCAGATCAGCCAGGCCATCACATTAGACATACCCTCTAACAGTACCTTTTTGGCTGGTACAGTATGGGGTTTGTTCTCTTGAAAACTGTAAGCAATGTAAGGTTTGTACTGGGCTCAGCAGACAAAGGGGTCATTAGCACCTACTTAATCCAGCCAAAGAAAAAGCAGTGACTCCTAGATTAACAGTCCTGGCTGCTGCCACTTTTATTCATTGCTGGGGTTGGTGAGGGTGGGAGGAGAAGATGCAGCACTTTTTCTCACTTTAGCAAGCTTGGGGTCGGCATTGCTATGGTAGAACAAAGAAAGGTACGACCCAGTGTAAGGCAGTGGGGATGCAGGAGCAGGGGTCAGGCACGACATAGGGAGGGCCAGAAGCAACAAGCCCCACAGGACCAAGAACGAGTCCCCATAGGGGAACAAGAAAGAGTAGCAAACATGGCTCCAGTGCAGAGTCAGAGCAGGGAGCCTAACGGCAGAGAGTCCCCGCAAAAGGAAGGAAACAGGCAGAGACTGACAGCTGCTCCCACGGCTGATTTAGGGGGCGTGGCTCTGGCGCCGCAACGCTCAGCGCGGCTCCGTGAACACGGGCGGGGCCAGCACTACATAAGGGAGGCAGAGGGAGAACAGCAGCGCTGTGAGAGTGGCCCCGAGTGATTCAAGAAGAGAGAGCGAGTATAACAATTGTAGTGTGAACGGCAAGTGTCTGTGAAGAGTGACTGAGGTCGAGGCGAGTGAGAGCGTGAAAGGTGAGTGTGAGCGAGAGGTCGAGGCGAGTGAGGGAAGTGAGAGGAGAGCACCGGGTGGTGCGGTATGTGTTATTGTGTGTATCATTGTGTGGGTTCACCCCCCATCCTAATCTCTGTCTGGATCCCCTCCCACCTGTGCTAGCGTGTGAAGGCTTTTCCTACCCGCCGTCCCTGGTGCTATCCCCCTGTTACCCTCCAATACGACCACACGTCCTTACCCCCCAGCCCGTTAGAGCACTGGGTGACTGGGATAACTGGTGCATACAAGGAGGCTTGAGAGAAGGGGCTCCCTCCACCCCAATGATGACACAGCCCTGCTTCTGTTGAAGTATATTCGGCCACCCAATATCCTGAGGGGTTTCGTTTCCCAGAATACTCGAGTGGAGCTCAGCGACTGGCAGGTGAGCTAGAGTGGGGCGAGAGAGGCTTGGTGGTGTCCATGGGAATATCCCCTCCTTTCCCTAGTCCCCCTAACACCCAGGCAGCAGGGAGCTCTGTGCCGAGGATCAAGATGAAAAATAATTTTAAAAAGTAGGAGGAGCATGAGTGTGTTTGTGAGAGATGATTCTTTAGCGAGCTGAAAGGGACTGTCACTGCTTCCATTTGGGATTCACTGAGTGTCTTTAAAACTCAAGCTTTAGAGCCAAAGTCAATGCACTCATTTGAGAATTTCGACTTTTCAGTAGGCTGACTTGTAACTCAAACCATCAGTCCTGCACATACAAACATATATGTATGCAGAGCTTCTCACACAGACATCCTTTCCCTTCCCCCCCCCCCCCCNCCCCCCCCCCCCCCCGCCCCCACAAGTTAATCAGTGGGCTATTACAAATTTTCTTAAACATATGCAACTTTATGCAGATTAGGGGTAGCATGACTTGTCCCTATTTCTCTCTGTCAAAGGTGAGGGGGTATAAGTCGATGGTATGGAGGGTATGAATAGATAGAGACCAGAGTGTGCCCAGCGGACTTGGGCAAGTATTGACCTCAGTTTACCTACATGCTTATTTTTATTTCTGACAACAGGAGGGCACAGATACTACTTAAAGCAGAACCAACCGCTTAATATTTGCTCTCTGATCTACAGGTGAAAACACAGAAGCACAAGAATAATGAGAAAACTCATGGCTGGTTTTAAACTAGTCTGTGGCCCTCACAGTCTCTATTTTTATCCTTTTGGCTGAGCTAGAAGGACCCACACTAATGAGGTCTGATTTGGAAGCGCCTCCATAAAGCTACAGGCTGTGCCCTTTCTCCTGGGATAGTTGGCTGTAAAATGTGGGGCATCTATGTAAAAAGAGATTTCTGTAAAAAAACACCAAAAAAAAAAACCCACCCCATCTCTGTAAAAAGTGGGGCATCTCTGCTAGAAAGAGGCCTGCCCAGTTCTTTGAATGCTCTAGGATTGCCAGGGCAAAATTTCAAAAATAAGGAACACCCATTTGGCCAGGCATTTCGCTGATGAGGACAGGGTTTGGGATGCTGTTTTAAATGGGGGATTTTTATAGAGTTTGGGTTTATAGATTTGTTTTATTTTATGTACGCTTTGGCAAGGTGGCTCCCTGGCACCCTGTCCCGGAAAACCACGGCCGCCACTCTCTGGGTTGGTCTTGTTTGTTTTTACCCTTTGTTATCTACTCTGAGCCTTAAAGGAAGCGTGGAGTATAAACTGAAATTAATAAAATTAAAATAAATAAATGTCCTGTGGGACTCTGAAATATTATTCAGAGGAATTAGTTCAGAGGGCAATGAAATAAGGGATTTAATAAGGGATTCCCATTATGTTCTGTGGAGCTATGGGGCTCTGAAATAGAGGAACGCCTACTACGTCCTGGGGGCTCTCACACGATGGATGCCCACTATTTCCTGTGGAGCTGTGGGATTTAGTAATAAGGGGCATCCTTTATGTTCTATAGAGTTGTGGGGCTCTGAAATAAGGGATGTCCCTTAAAACAAGGGACTTCTGGAACCCCTAGAGCACACTGACTTGCCAAAGATTTTCTAGGAGGGGACCCACTAGGGATGGGAAATTGGAATCGGATTAAAATCGGAACCAGATTCAGTTGCTTCAGATTTGAATCAGATCAGAATCAGTTTGTATTTTTTCCCCCATTGACTTCAATGGGAAATTTTTCCCATTAAGGTAAATGGGAAAATGAACTGATTCATTTCAATGAGCAATGCAAGGTGTATTGGTTCTTGCACCAGAATCGGATTAATCCAAAACAATCAAAATTGGTTGAATAGGATTAATGTACAGGCATGTGGCATGTACAGGCATGTGGTATTAAACTGCACCAGATTTTTTTTCCAATTATGGCGTGTCCTAGATTTAGGTTTTGGAAAGGTGGTAGCAATAGGCATAACTGAAAGGTAGGTGACTGGTTCCTGTGGTAGTTTACTAGATAAAATCTAGCAGTTTCCCTTCCTGCCTGGAACATTGCAAAACTAGAACTGCAGAGAGAGTCAGCTTTCTGGGGAGTTCTCTCAGACTGCCTGTGAACACCACCATGAAAGGCTGTTTCAACCAATTCAGCCTTTGAGGAAAGACAAACTACTACAGGTGATTTTCTCAGAGTCTAACAAATAAATGACAGTAAACAGGTGATTTAGTTAATTCCTCTGAATAATAGTTGGCCTAGATTTGGTTACCATGATCCAGTGACTAAAATTCAGACTGCTTCTGATCAGACACCAGTTCCATGGGATGTTTCTGTCCTCTAGCTGGATGAGATGGAACACTAGCGCAAACCCACCATAACTCACTGACCTTGAATATTTTTTGGTAGGGAGGTTCTTACACAGGGGTTTTCCCGACCTTTTGCCTGCATGACTCCCTCCCTGTCCACATCCGCCTTGCACCCTCCCTTCATACCTTCAAATCTCTCCTTAAAACTCACCTCTTTCGCTCTGCTCTGTCTGACTCTTTATCCTGCTGAGCCACTATTCCTATACCTACGATCGGTTTACCCTTATCCTTGCAACATGGACCTGCCTGCTGTCATTCTCATCGTAACCAAGCCAAGTACGTGCACTTGAGACCTCGCATCTTCATGAATGTTAGACCCCTTGTCTCTCCCTCTGTTCCCCTTCCTAAGTCTCTCCCCCAGCTCCTGTCTCTCAGATTGTAAGCCCTAGGGGCAGGGACCGTGTCTGTTTTATTACTTTGTAAAGTGCCAGGTACACTGCTGGTGCTATATAAATGTTTGTTAATAATAAAATAATAATAATAATGACTCCATTTTGAAACTTTGCACATAATTCCTTGACCCCAGATAGCAACAAAGTTTGTTTTCACACAAGACACTCTCCACCCACCACCCACCCACTATACATGTGGCATGGCTGCAGTGTTGCCCTGTGGGTGCCCTGTAACATGTATAGTGGGTGGGTGTAGAGTGTATTGTGTGAAAACACTCAAAGACCTGCAAAAATATAGCAAATACCAAATAGAATCGTAACCCAAAATGGAGTCACAACCAAGAATTTGGGAATCTCTGGTCTTGTGGTTAGGATGCCAGACAAGGAATTGGGAGATCTGTGTTCAGCTCCTCTCTTTGCTACAGAGTCCTTCAGTGTCCTTGAGCAAGTCACTTAATTCTCGTGACTCATGTGTTCACTAGAATACTCTTCTGCCATCAACATGAAAAGAGCATGGGCACAAGACATAAAAAGTGGTTTAAAAATTCAAGTAATCATCCCTGTCTGATGGGGATGACAGCAGGGTTGGGGAATCTCAGGCCTGGGGGCCAAATACAGCTAGTTTTTATTTGGCCACTTTTCAGTTCCCAGATTTGACACCCCCACCCCAGATCCAGTTCCTACCCCCAAGCACTGAAAGCCTGAGCCCCAGTTAAGGGAGCAGATGTGAGAAAATGCACACAAGGATAGGAGGCATATCCCTGGCATAGATCCATAATCTGGACCCTCCTTTTCTAGACTCCACCCCTTATGCGCTCCCTACCTCCAAATTCTACGTGCCACTCCCACCCAGAGTTTGTACTAATTTTCAAAATGGCCCCTGGGAAGGAAAGGTTTGCCCACCCTGTTTTACAACATTCACCTAGTGCTAGCCCATATCATTTTCGCTTGTTGTGTGTGGGATTAATACCCAAGTGAAAATCAGCAACGTGAGAAGCTGGCGGGGGGGGGGGGGGACAGGGGGACTAAGATTCTCTAACGTCATTTTCATTCTTTCACATTCCTGGAGTCAGTGCTATGTACAGGGTGAAACAGATAAACCCCAGGTCTATGGTGGATGAAAAAGATCTTGGATCTAGAATGTGGGAGGGGGAAAGCTGGCAGTGACCATGGTTCTTATCTCCATACAATTACTGCTTTACTCAGTATTTTCATCTAAAAGGTCAATTGCTTTCTAAGCAAGCTTCTAAAGCTTCTAAAAGCAGTATTTTTTTCTAAAAGTTCTTTGGAATTGAACTCAAGCGTGCAATGCACTGAGATGTCCCAAGAGCTAAAACTTCATTCTGTGCTGATGGAATAAACTACCCCAAGGCAAGCAGCTTTCTTTTACCCCAGCCTGCATGCCCACCAGCCTACAGAATTCAGCATGACCTTTACCACTCTGAAATAAGGGGTGTGCATTTGATTTTGTGATTCTGAATAACTAAAATGAAAATACCATTTTCATTTTTGTTAAAGCAATAACAAAAAGGAATGTAAAAAATAGTCCCCAAAATTTGGGGGGAAATGAAACATTTAGGACATAGATTTCAGGCTGTAATATCTTTTTTTCTTTATCTGATTTGCACAAAATGTGTACAGATTGTACCTCTCACCCAAGGGATCATCCTTTCAGAAAGATTGGATAAGAGGTCCTAATCGTATAAGCAATTAAAGTTTTGTGATTGTAACAGAAGTTAAAGAGAGGTTTAACAGAAGTTAAAGAAGTTGTGCGTGCATTTCTAGATGTAACTTCTTTGTTTTCCATCCACTTTGGATGGAATTTGGAAATACTGTATCTCTTACCCAAGATATCATCCATACCAAATTTCAGAAATATTAGATAAAAGGTCCCGATTCTATAAGCATTTACATTATTGTGGTTTGTGCATGCATTTCCAGCTGTACCTTCTTTACTTTCCTCCAATATGGATGAAGTTTGGATGGATTGTACCCCTCACCCACAAGACCATCCCTGCCAAATTTCAGAAAGATTCGATAAGGGGTCTCAATTGTATAAGCAATTGAACTTTTGCGATTTTAACAGAAGTTGTGCAAAGAGTCTTCCTGAAATGTTTGGGACAAAAATAAAAATTTCAGGACATATCTGGGATTTCAGGTAGCAAGGCAGAGGAGAGGGGGAAGCAGTCCAGCAATCAAGAGACATGATTGACACATCCAGGCTGGCCAATTGGCACCCCAAACCCATCGTGCAGCACTGTGACAGAGTACATAAGGGAATCCCTATTTGACTCTTTCCTAAGCAGATGCTTCCAACTTTCCTGTAATAAGCAGGAAGGCTAGGGTGGGCACAGCACAGAATGAGGATACATGGTTGACATATCTACTGACCAACTGGCATCACAAACACAGCTTGTACCACTGTGACAAACATAAGAGAAGCTCAGGCTTCCAACTTGCCAGTACCCAATCCCAATCAGGAGGACTTGGAGGTGGGCACTGGGGAGCAAATATAAGCTTCTGCCAAGCTGCACAGCCCCCACCATGGCTATATCTTGTGTGGCTTGTAGGCTGGCTCTGTGTGTGTGACTGTGTGTGCTGCAGTCTTCAACCTCATTCCAAGTGCTCATAAAAGCAGAATGCATCTGCCCTCCCCCACTGATGCCACCACAGACTTTGGGGAGCCAATGGCTGAAGCCTGTACCAGTGCCAGTGCCTCTGGCACCTGCTCCTCTTGTCCTCTGCCCATCTCCTCCTGTCTTTTTCACCCTCTCTACAAGTGCTCCAAAAAGCAGATCTCTGCATCTTGTAAAACCTCTATAATTTAAACAGCTGCAACAGCTGCAAGTGATTTAAGGAAATTTGCAACTTCTGTTAAAATCACACCCAAAAAATTGCTTATAAAATCGGGACCCTTTCTCCAATCTTTTGAAATTTGGCAGGGGTGATCCCTTGGGTCAGAGGAACTTCCTGTCCAAATTTCATCCAAAGTGGATTGAAAACAAAGACGTTACAGCTGGAGATGTATGCAAACCACAAACCTTAAATTGCTTATAAAATCAGGAACCCAACCTGCAGAAGAAGAGAATTGTGGCTGAAAGACCAAGGCAGTAGGGGTGGGACATCAGGCCAAATACCAGCTACCAGTTTTACCGGTTACTGGTTTACAAAAACCGGATTACCGGATTAAAACTGGATTACCGGTGCAGGATTTATTGCATTGATTTCAATGGGGAACTGTCCCCATTGAAATCAATAGGGGGGAAAAAAAATACCTCTCCCCTCCCCCTCCCAGGCTGTGCAGGTGGAAGGGGGGCCACCTCCCACCCACCCTGCCCAGCCTGGATTAAAAAAAAATATGTTTTTACCCTAAGTTCCTACTAGTGCGAGCTCTGGGCCGCCGGCAGCGACCCGGAGCCCGCACCAGCAGGTACTAGGGTGATCCCTGGGGTGGGGTGGTTTAACACCCCCACCACCCCAGGGATCACCCTACCTCCCCACCCAGGGATCGCCTACCTTTGGTGTTCTGGGCGGCGGCGGCAGCGCTCCGGGCGGCTTCAGCGCTGGCTGTGGCTGCCAGCTTCAGCACTTTCTAGGCCTTCTGGGGAACTTCCGGGTTTCCCCGGAAGGCCTAGAAAGCACTGAACCCAGCAGCCACAGCCAGCACTGAAGCCACCGGACTGCCGCTGCCGCTCGGAGTGCCAAAGGTAGGCGATCCCTGGGTGGGAAGGTAGGGTGATCCCTGGGGTGGGGGGGGTGTTAAATCACCCCCCACCCCAGGGATCACCCTGGTAACACAGTACCTACCTGCTGGTGCGGGCTCTGGGTCGCTGGCAGCGGCCCGGAGCCCACACTAGCAGGGACTTCGGGGGAAAATTATTTTTTTTTAAATCCAGGCTGGGCAGGGTGGGTGGGGGTGTTCCCCCTTCCACCCGTGCAGCCTGGACTGGGGAGGGAAAGTGTTTGGGGTTTTTGTTTGTTTATTTTTTTACATTGCGGTCATTCATTTTAATGGCCGCAATGTAAAAAAATCTGGCACGGGGATCCGGTACCAGTACCCCCAAATACCGGAGTAATCCGATACTGCCGGTACACCAAAATACCGGCAGTATCGGATACCGGATGATCCGAACTTCCCACCCCTACAAGGCAGTGTGGGTGCATGGAGCCTAAGTTGTAAGTCAGCACAATATGTGAGACTGTACAAAGTCCTTACTGCTTACATGGCATGGGAGTTAATGCGTGAGCCTTAACTTACACTTTTCATGTTTTTAGTGCATGTTGTAAGTGCCTTAACTTCCTTTCTTAACCCAAAGGATTTTTTTATTATGGTAAATACTATTAGGGATCAGAGTGGAACGTATTAGGATTAGAACAAAGCAAATGTTCACTTAAGACAGGGGTGGGGAACCTTCTCCTTTCCATGGCTCGCATAGGAGTTGGGGGTCTGGGGAGCGTAAGGGGCGTGCTCAGGATGGTTGAAAGAGAGGATCCAAATCATGGATCTGTGCCATGGACCCACCCTCTCCTCTTGAGTGCACACCTTCATGTCTGCTCCCTTCTCCTGAGCTCACGCTTTCAGTGCTTGAGGACTGGATCCATGGGCAAGATTTTGGAATTGGAAAGGGGCCAAATAAAAAACAGTCAGGGCTGGATTTGGCCCATGAGCCAGAGCAGGGGCGGTGGGCCCTTCAGAGAAGGAAGGGGCAATGCCCCTCCTGGCCCCCTAGGACTTCCCCTGCCGGAAGCAGGCTCTGGCAACTTTTTTTATAAAAAAAAGAAAACCTGGCCCATCGTGCTGAATGTGCGGAGCCACCTCGAAGAACCTTGTTTAGCAAGACAGAGACCATCTGATGGTCTCTGCCTTACTAAACAAGGTTCTTTGAGGTGGCTCCACACATTCTCACCCCCACCCCCTGAAGGCTACCTAAGGAAGCCTTCCGGGTCAAAAGGGAGCCGTTCTCCCTTTATGCAGAGTGGGCGGCTAGAAGAGCCTTCCATTCTTCATAAAGGGACCCTGCAATGCAAGAGTGCTGCAGGGGGCACTTTTGCATTGCAGGGGCCGGGCAGAGGGAAAGTTCATATGGGGGGTGTCCAATAGAGGCGCCCCTGGTATGAACGAAGAGCTGCGTGTGTGTGAGCAGCTCCCAGACCCCTGCACAAGCTGGGTCCCAGCCTGTGCAGGGGGTTGGGAGCTGCTGACACGCGTGCAGCTCTTAACCTCTCCGAGTCCCTTCCTCCCTCCCCCCCAGGGAGGGAGGGAAGAAGGGACTCAGGGAGGCTAAGAGAGCTGCCTGAGCATTCCCTGAATCGCAGAAGCTACGGCAACGGTGGAGAGGAGTCAGCGGTCCCACCATGGATGATGCTGGTGAGTATTAAATTGTGGGGCCTGAGGTGGGTGGAGTGGGGGGGCACATGGTGGGAGGGGGGAGCGGAGGG
>QEPC01011926.1:2574215-2591412 GCA_003113815.1 Sphenodon punctatus | reverse complement strand
CTGCACGGGTGGAAGGGGGGACACCCCCCACCCACCCTGCCCAGCCTGGATTTAAACAAAAAAATTCCCCTGAGTGTCCCTACTGCGGCTCCGGGCCGCCGCCGGCAACCCAGAGCCAGCCCACCAGCACCAGCGGCCGTCCCAGCAGCCGCCGGTAAGTATTAAGTAGTGTACTGTATGATCCCTGGGGTGGGGTGTGGGTTAACACCCCACCACCACCACAGGGATCACCCTACTTCCAAGTTCCCACCCAGGGATCCTACCTTCATGGAGCTCCGGCGGTCCGAAGGCTTCAGCGCCGACTGTGGCTGCCGGCTTCAGACGCTAGTAGGCCTTCTGGTTTCCCGGAAATGGAGGAGGCAGACGACATGTCCACTATCTCTAAGGGCACTGGCATCCCCACCAATCCATCGTATTCCCAGAAATCAGAGCAGAAGAAGGTGCTGAAATTCAACTGCGCTGTCTGTGTGGCAGAATCCAGTTCCCTTTGGAACTGCCCTGTCTCAGTTCTCTACACAAATACAGAATCCCCTCTGGAAATTTACATACCAGACAATTAATGACAAGACCAATGCTCTAGCAGAGGCATTCTCTTCTCGGTCGGAGTTCCCCAAGGCGCTGAAATTCAACTGCGCTGCACCATGGGATTGATGCAGTCCTCCTTATGACTTATACCACAGGATAACCATGTACACTGCCATCTCGGGATAGTGCTCTATCCCAGAAAATTAACCAACATGTAGACACTTATCCCTGGATGACAATCCTGGGATGTTATCCTAGGTCTAATATTCCCCACCCCTGTTGTAGATTAAAAGCAATTATCCCCACACAACATATGGTCCCCAATCAAATCCCATGAATGCTGGAGCGCTGGAAATCTCCATTCATGGTTTGCAGTTCTGGGTAAACCCCCACACAAAACAGTCTTAGCAAATCCCTGCCGAGCACCAAAGGAGTTTCCTGTGGTCAGGCAGGAACTTTTCTTTGTTCCATGCTTTTTATGTAAAACAAATTTAGGCAAATGCATACACACATACATGCAGAAGCTCAGCATCCTTCAAAAGTGTTAAGTCGCCTGGTGGTGTCCACGTAAAACTGCTGAGGGGCTGCTTCCTTCTATAGCACAGGCCGGGACCTTCCTTAATTGGACTTACAGAAATGTCCCCAACGAGAGGTGTCTCAGCTGCATTAGAGCCTTCTCAGCAGCCACTGGTCAATTGTGAATTTTGTTCCTCCAGAGCGACCAACAGCCTCACCAACTTGAGATTGAAGAACAAGAGCTTTTTTCTAAACTTGGGGAGTTCATTACTGGAGGTCAGAAAATGCACATGGCCAAATCAGAGCCTGATGGGATGGCTACGGTTTCATAGCCACAGCATGAGAGAAGTGAATTCTCATCCCCTGTGGCTGAGGCCTTGCAAAAGCCCGCAACCATTCTAAAGGGAAGAGCAACAGGGGGCTATGCCCGGCAACCTCATCATTCTGTCTTTGGAGTGAATGTTCTCACTAGGAACAGAAAACACACACTTCAAGATGATGTTTTGGCCCTGCTGCCAAGCTAAACGGAGCTCTCCTCTAGATAGTTATATATTATTATTTCTCTGGAGAGACCTCTGTCTAGCAGAGCAATTCCAAAGGGGAGGTGGCTTCCTTCTCTGAGAAGCTTTTGCAGCGCTTTGCTGTAGCAAGGGGGCCAGGGCTTGCCTGCCCCTTATTTTAGTGTTAATACTTTCAGCCTGTGTTTATTTGGAGAGGGCGGCGGTGGCGGGTGTATAAGCGCTGGGGATCCTGCTCGCTGGTATGAGGAGGAATCTCCCTGCATGGTGGTGTGTGCGTGTGTTTGTTTTAGAAGTGTTGCTGGTCTTGGGGCTGGGTGGTGGGGATTTGCCAACAGAGCAGCTTGTGAACAGGCTGAGTACTGTGTTTGTTTATTTAGCTGAGTGGAGAGAAGGGGGAGAGGGAGACAAGTGCACAGCCTCTCTCTGCCTTGGAACTAAAATAAACGGCCGTGGGGCGGAGGGAAACGATTGCTTCTGCATGTTGTGCTGCTGCTTCCAGTGACTCAGGGGCCTGGGGAGATGGGAAAGCCGTTTCAGTTTTGACAGACTCCGGCTTCTCGCAGAAAATGTAAGGCAACCCATCCTGCCATAGCTAGGTTGACTGGGCCCTGGTGCAGAAGATAAAATGGGACCCGCCCCCTTCCACTGACATGGAATGCAGCTGCACCAGGGTGGGCCCCTCATGCTTGTGGGCCCGAGTGCAATTGTACAGCCTGTCCCAATTAGGCAAGTACAGGCTGTATGACCGCACAAGGCCTCATGCGGGACCAGTCTTACCTCAGGGCGACCTGGGGTGAGTACTACAGGCCCTGCTATTTTCTCTACTTCTGGGGGCCCTGCAGCAGCCCCCATTTTCACCAGGGCATGGTGTGGGCCCCTACTACCCCCCAATGCGACCCCAAACATGATCATCTCTAGGGTCCCATGGAGGGTGTCCCCAAGGGTGAGGGGCCACCAGGAGCACTTTACCTGAGCCCCGCAATGTGTCGGGGGCGGGGTGGCCTCCAAAGGTACCCCCAACACATGAGGTCCATGAATACACTTGAAATGACAACATGAAGGTGAGAAACATTGGCATAAAATATGAGCCTTCCAAGCCTCAAATGTAGGGAGTCTTGGCCCGTGGAGGGCCCACAGCAATTTGGAAGCGGACCCCCAAGTTATGGGGCCCATGAGAAAATTAGGAATAACAACGTATGCAGAACATGAGAAGTTGCAGGGGTGCCTACTTAGCTTAGTTAAAAGGGCGGAGGCCCCACAGGTCCTGCCATGCAGGGAATTGGTTGCTATGTTTAATTGAACATCAAGAATTGATGAATTATGGTAACATTTCCTGTTTCTAATGGGTGGGTTAGTGTGTGTCTGTCAGACAGTCCTAAGGGGCCCACTTCACCATTTTCCACAGGGCCCCAACTTCCCTGGATCTGGCATTGCTGCCAGCCCCAAGCCAATCCGCCAGGATGTACAGAAACACAGAATCATAGGAGAGGAAAGCACTTCACAGGTCATCTAGTCCAACTCCCTCACCTGAGACAGGATTCAGTACACCCGAATCATAGCTGACAGAGCTTCATTCAGCCTCATAAACTCTTCTGAATAAAGGGATTTCCCCCAGTACCTCTAATTCCCACTTATGGACAGGAAGTGTTTACTATTATTTAACCTGTGCTGGGGTCAGTAGTTAATGCACAATACAGCCATGTCCAGAGCACATCCGTTCCAGGAAGCTGAGTCAGAAGTGAGCTGAGTAGAGGTACTCAACATATTGGCCCATCACTGGGCCAAACATCCATCCTGCTTTCATCCCAGGAATCTCAGCCCCCTGGCGCAAATTCTATTTGAGTTCCCTGCCAAAATACCAGAGGGGGCACCGTGGGGGCAGTATAGGGTGGCCAGATAAGCAAATTTTAGAGGGCACTTATGAAAAATACAGATTTCAGGGCTGCATTGGCATCAATGCAGCCCTGCAACCTGTATTTCTCATAAATGTCCTCTAAAATTTGCATATCTGGCCCCCCTAGGGCAGTGTCCGCCCCAGCTCTCTAGGTAGGGTTGCCATATATGCACATTTTTCCATGACTCTTATGAAAAATACATGTTGCAGGGCCTGCAAAGGCACCAGTACAGGCCCTGTGACATGTATTTTTCATAAATGTCCTGGGGAAATGTGCATATATGGTAACCCTTTCTCTAGGGCTCCATGAACATAGGCAATAACCTATGGGCCATTTGCCTGAGGGCCGCATGGGCTGGCGCCCCTGATCAGTCCAGCAGTTCTTTTCTAACATACTTTATCACCTATCTCACTGTTAAGGACTGTGGCAGGTGGTGTTTCAAACCCTGGACGCCTAGCAGAACTATAAAGAGTAAGATCTGAAAGAATAAACATGGTGCAGAAGGACTCACTAGGGGGCAGACTTTCATCTGAGAGCATGCCCTTACTGATGTCCCCTTGCTTACTTGGGGATTGGTGTTTGGTTGGTAGTGCAGCCAATGCATGTTAGACAAGGCCCACCTGGACATTTATACCATGCCAATCTCCAAGATAGAAAGCATTTGACCTGTGATGCCTCCCATTTCTCCTACTATATCATTTTTGAGTCAGGTTGGCAACAGAGCTCTAACCTGCCTGCCTGGCCAGCCCTTCCTTCCCTACCATAGGTGGGCACTCGCCCAGGTTTGTGACACATTGTGAACAGCAGCTCTAAAGCATGGGGCTTTCTGTGCTGTGTTTGAACCCATCCCTAACACACACTCCTTGCAAGTGACTTGGGAATCTCTCCCTCTACTTATTCTTCTGTTCTGGTGGCATCACAATAGAAACCAGCCCTGGTAGGACAGAGCCCTTCCTGCTGCTAAGCTGATTTTGCAGGTGAAGAAAGAAAAGAGGGAAGGGCTTGCTTGGTTTTGTGTATTATTGAGGCAGGAAGTTAAGAGGCAGTAGGGTTTTTGTCTTTGCTTAAAGAGGAGGGAGTTGCACACAAGGATCTCCCCAACCCCCCCAGCCTGGGATCTTTTCAGAGTGTCCTGGGACTGCGTGAATAGCAGCTTGGCTGCAGGTAGCGGACTAATGGGAGCCTGTTGTTTTGCGGGAGGAGGGTCTGCAGGTGCATATTAACCCTTAGCAGTCTTGGCTGTACTCCACACATGCTAGCTGAGGCAAAGAAATCGGCGGAGTGGTCTATGTCCGTGGGGATGCCACCCCACCTTCTTCCAGCACTCCGCCCTCTGGCCTACTGTTTCTTTATGGCTAGGGGGTGGGTCCGTGTGTGCCACAGGAGCACACCTTCACTTCCGGTAAATGCGGGGGCATCAGATGGGCTGGGATGGGTGTGTGATAGGTGTGTGCTCCTACCCACGCAATGCCCGCTCAGGCCACCGCACAGAGCATCCCCGATTTCCCCTCAATGCTCCATTCATGTAACTAGACAGCTTATCTTCCAAACCCTCCACAAGACTGGCATTCCCAGAGTGCCATGGGTTAGACTGACCTTGATCTGATAAAATCACTCCTTGTTAGCAGGAGAGGAGATATACTTTGAGGTTAAAGTGGGCCTGGTACTCAGGGGACCAAAATTGATAGCTGACTCTGCTATCGACCTCCTGTATCAACCTGAGCCAGTTGCCTAGCCCCTCTGTAACTGCATTTCCTGACTGTTGAGTTAGGATGGCTAGCCTCACAGCACCCCCTGCAAGGCTGGGGTAAATTCAGGAAAAGCTATGAGAAGCTCAGCCTGTGTCCGGCTCTGGGGCATGGAGCCAGAGGAAAAGGGGGAAGAGAAGAGTAGGTAAGAGGAGAAGGAGCCGATGGGAGTAAGGGGGCACCCACACCAAACCTCTCAGCCGTTCTCCGGTATCAAGGAGAAGGAACGCTCCGCATGAAAACCAGGCAGGCTGGTCTAGAAAGGCGTATGACTCATCATTGAGGTCCCGAACCTGGGCGCCGAAGGGGAAAACCAGCAGCGGGGAGGGGTACTCAGCAGCAAGGAGCTAGAGGGGGGTAACTAGCGGCAGGGTGCTGGCGAGAGGAGCTAGCGTCAGGGAGCTAAAGGGGGGTACACACAGGACCAGAAGCTGCAGGGGAACCAGCGACGGGGAGCTAGAGGGGAGGACGCTGGAGGGGGAAAGCAACGACAGGGAACTAGAGGGGATACACACGGGGGAGGGGGGGGAGGGTTCAGAAAACAAGTCCCAATGCACGAAAGGAGCAAGGGGCACAGGCAACAACCAGGGAGGGGGTACCACTCCTAGAGAGACACAAGGGAACCAACAAAGCCTACAGGCTCACAGACAGAACCCCACAGACACAAGAGAGAGGGAGGGAGGGAGGGAGGGAGGGGGGGCAGGTCTACACTACGCAAGACCCAGAGAGGCACACGAATCAAGTGCCGGGAACAGCAGTTGCTCCACCAGCTTCCCGAGGCCACCAGAAGGTCCTAAATACTCCCTGGTGGCCAATCAGGAAGTCAGGGGGCAAGCACCCGAAATGGCCGACGGGTTAGCAGGAGCGGGCACACAACAGGCAGAAATGCAGGAGGAGACATAATGAGGAGGAGGAAGGCACAGGTTACCAAGGCACCTGGCGGCACAAGCCACTGCAGCGAGGCCTCCCAGGACCAGAGGTTCAAGACCGGGCTCTGACAGCCTAACAGTTGGGACCATGTTAGAACCAAGAGGGGAATAAGCAACATCTTTATGCCAGTGCTTTAAAATCTGGGGAAATGCTGAGATCCCACTGCCATGGGCACAATATACATTTTATTTATTTATTTTTTAGATTATATGCCGCCCTTAGGCTCAGGGTGGCTCACATATCATTAAAAACCAATACAAAAAAACCCCCCAAACTCTCCCACAAACCCCAATATCACCTCCCCATTTCCCATACCCAACCCCCCACACCCCACCACAAAACCACCCCTAATACCCTATCCCCACCTGCCAAATGCCTTTTCAAACGAAAAAGTTTTACACTGCCTTCGGAAGATGCCTAGGCCCAGGCTCAAATGAATCTCTGGGGGAAAGGAAGTTCCATAGCAACAGGGCAGCATCCCTGTGAGCTCTTGTATGAATAAGGCTAACAGACGGTATCCACAGGAAGGTCCTCCTGGCTGATCACAGGGACTGCAATCCGGCATGGAAGAACAGTCAGTCTTTCAGATATGTGGGGCCCAGATCATTTAGGGCTTTAAAGGTCAAAATCAGCACCTTGAATTGTGCCTGGAAAGCTATAGGAAGCCAGTGCAGACTTCAGAGCACTGGTGTAATGTGCTCCTGGAGTCCCACCCCTGAAAGGAGGTGTCCCATCACATTCTGCACCAGCTGCAGCTTCTGAACAGTCATCAAGGGCATCCCCACATACAGCACTTTGCAATAATCTAGCCTCGAGGTGATGGAAGCATGAATGACAGTGGCCAGATCCAAATCGGAAAGAAAAGGCATACTGATGACACTTCACCCCAAAACTCCGAATGACCTCACCCAGTGGCCTCATATACACGTTGAACAGAAGGGGAGACAGAATAAAACCCTGCGGAACCCCACAGGACATCCCAAGGGTACAACAAACAATCGCCCATCACCACTTTCTGGGACTTCCATGACAGGAAGCAGCAGAAGAGCGGTTCCACACACCCCCACCAGGTCCCACAGTCATGTCAACAACACCTTGTGATCAACTGTATCAAAGGCTGCTGAAAGATCTAACAAGATCAACAAGGTAGAATTCCTCTTGTAATTCTCCAGGTGCAGGTCATCAACCAAGGCCACAAGTACAGTCTCCGTGCCATACCCAGGACGAAAGCCTGACTGAAATGGGTCCAAGAATCTGATAACATCAAGATGAGCCTGGAGTTGTCAGGCAACCACCCATTCAATAACCTTCCCTAAAAAGAGAAGGTCAGTGACAGGCCAATAGCTGGCTGTGGAGACAGCATTCAAAGATGGCTTTTTCAGGGGCCAGACAACCACCATTTTAAGGGCGTCCAACACTCTACCCTCCCAAAGGGAGGCATTCACAAACCCAGTCAGCAACGGACCCCAATGTCTCCTACCTGGCTTTCACCAGCCAAGACGAGCAAGGATCTAATTCACAACTGGTTGCCCTCATCGCCCCAAGCATGTCCCCCGCATCGGTGGGCGATACCACTAGTTCAACAGGTAGATGGTGTTTTCCTGGCTCCGTTATGACAGTGGCAATGGCAAGCCTTACAGAGCTTCCTTCCTCTTGCTTTTCCCATGTGTAGCAGTCTCGGGAAGATTAGGATACCATGAAACGCTATGGGCAGCTTTGAAAATTAGGCTAGAATATGGCTTTTCCAGAATTGCTTTAGCAAGAGCCAAGTCAAGCCCTTTTCCTGATTCTTTGATCCAGTTCATTGCTCACTGCATCTAATCTGGGAAGCCTGAAAATACTTCTTGAAGTTTGGAGAGTTATGGCTCCCGTCTTTTTCATTAGCAGCTTGGAGTACGGCCAGAGGAGATGCTCTGGCTTCTTTGTTTGCCAGATGTGATGAGAAAGAGTTCTGCTAATCCTTAAAAAGAAAATTCTTGGGTAAATCAAAGAGAAACATTTGTAATGGGTAAGTGAGGCCTACGCAAATCTATCCATCTTTCTAGGGCTAACTCATCCCAGGAGAGAGCAAGCAAGATGAGTTATTCATCTACGTCCTGCAATGGCTGCTGGGGCTTTTAATCTGCAGACGATGCTCCATTTTGTTAAAGCTTCAGTTCCTCGGGCCTATGTTTTTCTTCCCCTTCCATTTCCACCACAATGGATATGATCCTATAAAGAGAGTTTTTTGCACTGTATTTACATCCCTTTCTCAAGAGGACTCTTGGATCCAGGTCCAAAGGAATCAGTCTGTCAATCCTGCTAAAGTTGGAAATGTGATTAGGGAAGGATTGGATTTGGGATGAAAGTTAAATTCATATATAGACACATGCTGTGTTTACGACCACAATGGACAATACCTGGTCACATGCTGAAGATTTCAGGAACTCAACCCAAGACTTGGTGATCACTCTGAACAAGAAGAGAGAACACGAACAACCTGTAGATCAAATATAGGGAATTTTTTTCTCTTTTTTTGGTCTGGGGAAGAAGACAGCAATTTTGGGCCACCCCAAAAAAACAGAGTTTGACCTACATCACCCCAAATTCTTACATTTCATTTTTGTGCTTAATCCACAGAGGCTGGGTAACATCAATGCCAAAACAGAAGCATTATCGGAGACAATTCAATTCTTTTATTTAGGCATTAGCTTCCGCCATAGCCAATTAAAAATACAAATACATAGCAAATAACAACAATATAAGAAAATAGGAATAACTGGCTCCATAATCAATAACCATGTAATATACATAATTACATAATACAGAGTATACCATGTAATCCCCTCATTTATCAACTGGCATCTTCCTCAGGTTTTTATTTCAGAGCCATTATAGGATAAGTTTTCCTAATAGCCACTGCCTGAGAGGCAAATATAGCTAAATTCATGATAACATCCCAATCAGTCTGCTGATGCATTATCTGAGACAGCAATGGGGAGTCATTTTCAGGCTGGGAAAGGGGCCACAGGGTGTGGATTACAGAAAGATAGAGATGTGGAAAGAAGGTGCAGGGAAGGTGTGTTGAGACAACCCTTGCTTGAATGACTGACCAGTCAGGGGAAGTCAGGGGAAGGTGAGGTCCAGATCTTGAATATGGGCCACAGATCCAGCTCCACACTTCAGTGCATATGCTTGACATGCAGCGTTCCCCAAGACCATGCACCTCCAATGCTCAAAGGTAGAGGCTGGATATAGCAGAAAATCAAGAAACTGGAAAGGGGCGAAGTAAAAAACAACTGATTTGGCCCACAGGCTGAGGGTTCCCCAACCCTGCTCTAGAGGAATAGATGAGAGGGAGCCAACATTGCCTTCCTCAGAAGATCTGGAATTCTTGCTCTCTTGCTTTGAGGGAGAGCCTTAACCACAAAGACCATCGGTCTCCTGGGGAGTCTCCATGGACCTTGCATTGTGGGAAAGGCTGGTTTTTCCACAGCACTGGGTCCAGTTTGGCTGAAGTCTTCTTCACTCGTACAATGACTTGCGTTCATAGGAGCAGAGTACTACAAATGGTAGCCTGTCTGGAGATAGTGACCCCACTACTATCAATTGGAGTATTTGAGAGAAAGCTAGATCTCTTTCTAAAAGAGGTGTATTAATCCAACGTGGGTAAAAACTCCTTAGTCTGTGCTGGAGGCCAGAGGGAGAGATCATAATGGCCCTTCTGGGCTGAGGAACCATCTCCACCAGCTTCAAGAAGGCAAACTGCAGCAGGAGACAGCTTGCTAGGGGTTCCTTTGCTTTGGGACCCATTTATTAAGTACAAAATAGCATAACAAAAAGGAAACAGACCCCGCAGTCCAACAGGGCAGTTGGCTAGGGCTCCTTGCCACTCTCAGTCCAGCTAGACAAGGCATTCTAGCCTTCTCTCAGCCAGCCAGCAGCAAAGTGTCTGCCCGCATCATCTGGGGCTTGGGTGCGTCTGTTGCTCAGGTAGTGAGTGACCTCTTTCTGAACCATCTATCCACTTTCTGCCCCTGAGTGACCCAAGCTCCTTTTAACTGTGCCTGCCTAAAGCCTTTCCCAGCCATTTCCCAGGAGAAAACCTGGATGGGGACAGGACCACGTTGGAGGGGCATGGCAAAGGGACTATTACACCTCCTTTCTGACATAGCTCCCTGCCCTTTACAGTGCATCATGTCGTCGCAATGCTGAATGTGCCATGGGGGGCATGTCGGAACGAGGGCAGAGTAAAGAGCCTGTCACGCCGCGTTTCTGGAGTAACCCCGCTCTTGTGGAGCATTGTGGTATAACAATGGGTGTTTTTAGATGGACAGCTGCCACGCTTCACCCCTGCATAGGCTATCCATTTAAAGGTGGCCAGCCCAGGCATAAGGCAGAACAGAAGCGGGGAAGACTATCCGTGCTCCAGGGCAGCTCCGCTGGCAGTCCTCTGCAACATCCCAGAGCGCTACAAGTGGAGCAGGCCGCCCAGACCTGGGGCACTGGCAGGGGACAGAGCAGTGGTTCAGAGGCAACCTAGAGTGGTGGCTGATCCACCCTCAGCTCTATGGTGTGTGGGAGGGGGGGGAACACATTTCAGGTCAGTTTAAACCCAGTACTGTCAGGGCTGTGCATCAGGGGATGTGGGGCTGGTCACCCCCAGAGCAGGTCTGGGGATTATCTGTCTAAAGACACCCAATGCTCCATATGCTGGTGGCATGTTGGAAAGGGAACTGGGAAGTCCCTATGGCCTACCCTGTTTCTGATGTGGCTGCCCCCTGCTACCTCCAGAGACTCCAGTTCTCCAGGTTAGCCATGTGCACATGCCACGTTACTAAAATACCATTTTACTATTATCATAGAACTTCTCTTATCCAGACACCTCTCTAATCTGGACAGAAAGCATGACCCCAGGGTGTCCAGAGGAAAGGCTTTCTAGTGCATTGTCACCAGAATGTGGACAATTCCCTGGACATGATGGCACTCTGCAATGATCTTTCTCAATTGGAGCTGCCTTCATCTGGATTTGTGTAGTGGATAAGGTGCTGGTAAATAAATCCACTACACCACATGGCCTTCATCGCCAGTGTAGTGGATAAGGTGCTAGACCTGGGACGCCATGGTTCAAATCCTGCACTAGCCATGAACTCACTGGGTGGCCTTGGGCAAGTCACGAACTCTCAACCTCAGTTTCTCATCTGTAAAATGGGAATTGGTATGTGTCTGTCTGTCCCTGTGTTCCCCTCATCCTTGACTATCCTAAATTGTAACCCCACTGGGCAGGGACCTGTCTTTGAAAATCTGTGACTATGAAGTGCTACGTACACCTAGTATAGCTATAGAAATGATTAGTAGTAGTAGTATCTGGGTTCCCTGTCAGCTGTTTCAGGGGTGCCTTATACATGGCATCTATGGAATGAGTTCCCCTCCCATACCTGTAGAACGTTGGCTATCCTGGGAAGTCAATGGAGAAACAGCTGTCTTCTTCCTGCACAGAAGTAGCCAGCCCAGAAAAAATGTCCCCCTTTGTGGGGATGCCTAACCTGTAAATTCTGCTGCCTCCCACACACTGAAACGACTGGGCTCCTTTTACAGCCACCTCTATAACCTCCTCCTCTGTTGTCACCGCTAGCCCTTCCCATTCCCCACGCAGCCCCCAGCAGATGGTCTGTGTTACCGGAGGGAAGTAGGAAAGTATTGTTAGCTGGGAGGGACGGTTTTTTTACCCTTTGGCTTCCCATAAAAAAGCCCAGGTGTTATCTCTTTAATCTGCAAGGTCAGGGGTCAGTGCTTTGATGGTGCAGTGAGCAGGTTAATGGGATGCCAGGTAGTAGGAGGACTGGGAGAATGGTTGTCAGGAGCATGCATGGATGGGCTGAAAGAGATGGGGAGGAAGGAGCCAATGTTATAGGGATGGAAGAGCAGGGAAGTAGTCAGTGCTGATGCTGTTGCGTGTCACCCTGCAGAAACTCCAGCACAAACTCCAGGTTTACTCGGGGGCCCAGTGGGGCTTGGCAAATACATGCTGGTTGGCTGTGAGCAGGTGCCCTCTTCGTGCGGCACAGCCAGGGTAGTGGTTAATCCAGCCCTGCCCCGCCCCTGACACACTGCAAAGAGTTATTTAAAATCATGGTAATTTAAAATGTGTCAGCCCGCCCCTTTGCAAACACCTCCTGGATTCCTAGTCCTGACATGGCTGATGCTCAGGGGTGTAGCTAGGTTGGAATGGGGCCTGGTGCCCAAAATGGAATGGGCCAATCCTACCCATCCCCTTTCCTAGCAGTAAGGGAGGCAGCTACAAGCAGGGAATGTGCCCCACTCCCCCAGGCTTGTGAGTCCTGGTGCAGCTGTACCAGCTGTCTCTGTTATAGCTCCGTCCTTGCTCCTGTTTCTCTCTGCATTCCCTCTCCTCCCCTCCCTCTCACACACACAACCCTGCACCTGGCGGCCCTTCTCTCGAAACCCAACCCATACACTAAAATCGCAAGGGAGTAGCCTGGATACTTCTCTGGAATCCCTGTAAAAAAACACCACCACATTCCTTGGGGGAAGAGACTTTCCTGAGGCTTCCTCTTCACCCAGGTATCAGTCCCAGGTGCTTGGCTGCCTCTGGAGAGCGCAGACAAAAAGCCCTCTGTATGAATCACAAACAATTCAAGGGCAATTATTTGAGGGCAAGGGATGTGCCTATGAGCTGGGGAGCACAGCGTGGCTCGCTAAGGGCTGGGGAGACAGAGGCAGCTGAGCAGCATGCAGGTACAGCTGGGGAATGCCGAGTCCTAATCCAAAGAGTCCCCTTGAAATACCTCACAACAATAGCTGGATGTTCTATCTTTGGAGTGTGGTGGATGTGAGCGTGACTAGAGCTTCAGTGGCATCACGTCTCCCAGCATTTCCAGAAGAAGCCAGAGGACAAGCCCCACCTCCTTGGCCAATAAGCTCCACCCCTCAGTGAAGGGGATTTTGCCTTCACTCTCTCTCTGTGCTGGTGGTGGCAGCATCAGCAGCAGCTTCCCTGCTCCTGAGCCGGGCCCCCTGGCAGCTTCTTCCCTGCTCCTAGGTTCCAGTAGCGACTTCCCTGCTGATGGACCAGGGCCTCTGGGCTCCTTCTAGAGTTGACACCTTTTGTGGTTCGGCCGGGACCTGAGTCTCCCGTTTTGACCTATGGGAGTCTCAGGGTCAAACCACAAAGTTGGCAATCCTAGCTCCTTCCCTGTGCAGCGCCTTCCTTTCCTCACTTCCTGTGCTAACAGTTCCTTGCTCCTAGGCAGGGTTGCCAGATATGCCAATTTTCCCTGGGACAGTTATGAAAATACATGTTGCAGGGCCTGCATTGGTGCCTAGGGTGCCAATGCAGGCCCTGCAACATGTATTTTTCAGAAGTGTCCTGGGAAAATATGCATATCTGGCAACCCTGCTCCCAGGCCAGGCAGCTCCTGGGTGACTCTGTCCCGATGGCAGTAGCCGCACTCCCAGGTCAGCCCGCTAGCTGGCTCACTTCCTCCCTCCTCCAGCAGTGTCAGCTCCCCCATCCCCAGATTACACAGCTGGCTCCCTCCCTCTTGGCAGCAGCAGCCAGCGATGGCTCTCTCTGCTCCTGGCCAGGCAGGAGCCTGGAGGTGTCTGAAACTGTCAGGGACACTGGGCCAGCTAGGGGCAGGTGGTTCCCATGGCCCCCCCCCCCTGCCCCCCGTACTTGCAGGCCCTGGTGCAGCTGCACCTGTGATTCCTACTCCCCTGATTAGCTTGCATTCTTCTTAACCCATCCTCTTTCTCTGCCAAAAACAGAGCTTGAGATTAAGCCCTGTTGTTTCAGTACTCTGCGGATTTCTATCTCTACAGCTGGTCACGCCCTTGGGGTCGGTTGGAGCAGAATTGTATTTGTATCCAGAAAGAACCCAGGAGGGGAAGAGGCAAATATGAAAAATGTAAATACAGCTGAGAAACCTAAGCACTTTAACACTCCCCCTCAAACGTTGCAACTACCAGCTCTGACCTATTCCTGTGCAGAAGAGTCGGTGTCAGCATAATGCAATCCACAGATCCCAGGAAAGAGAAAATCTCAGTTGTTAATGGCACTGGAGGTGTGATAAAACACTGAGTCAGAAAGACAATGGGAA
This sequence comes from Sphenodon punctatus, assembly GCA_003113815.1. Taxonomy (NCBI): domain Eukaryota; kingdom Metazoa; phylum Chordata; class Lepidosauria; order Sphenodontia; family Sphenodontidae; genus Sphenodon; species Sphenodon punctatus. Next base: position 2,577,175 of record QEPC01011926.1, on the reverse strand, counting down.
CATCTGCAAAACAGTCTCCTCTACATTGCTGCTGAATGGGAAATTCCCTTCGATTGCTGCTCCCTTTCCTGAGCTCTAATCTCAAAAGCAGCTGGTGCCTGGAACCTGCACTGTTCACACCTGGAGGAGGCCCTGTGCTATTGCAAGGGCCCATGAATGCACAGACCCTCGAGAACCTACCATCAACACAAAAGAGAGTAAGAACTCAGGAGACATTACCCTGGAAGTGGTCACCATTGCAAGAACCACCCCTTTGCTCCATCCCTGTCTTTCTCCTTTTCAGCTATTTGAGGTTCCCCAAAACCTTCAGGATAGCTTTTTATAACTAGATTACCAAAGTCCCGTTCTATCCTCATGTACCTTTTCCATAGGATTCTAGTTCTCTTTTCCCCATATGCTTTTGGTAAATCATTGAGGGTTGTAGTCTGTTTCAGATAAGGCCCAACAGCTCAGATGTTCCTTCGTAGTTTCTCTCGGAGTGGGGAGCAAAAGATAGATTGTGTTCCACAGGTGGATCACAAGCGAGTCTCCAGTAGATCACAGTGTGGGGAGAGGAGCCAGTCTCTCAGAGATCACCAGCACCCCAAGGAGAGTCTCCAGTGAGGAGACAGGCTAGAAGAGTGCCTCCAATGCATAGAGAAAGGCTCTCTCTAAGGGGAGTGCTTTTCTGCACTCCTGAGACCAGTTGCTCTGCCCTAGAATTGGGAGCCAGCAGCAGAGACCCTGAGTAGTAGTACCAGAGCTATCAGGAGGAGTTCTAGGAGATCACCTGAGTTTGACACCTGGATGAGTGAATCCTGTGCATCCTAAATCTGGCCACCCCTGGTTTATCTAAATAATATCTTTGGTCAAATTCACCCCTGGTGTAACTCAGCCAACGTAGCTAGGATCTGAGGGGCACCAGATCCCTAATAATGTGTGTTTTCAGACGAGATGCTACCCCGCATGGCCACCCATAAGCCACAGATCCGACCACCTGTCTGAAGGTGGAGCAGCTGGATGCATGCTCCCGCGAGCCACAGCACACCCACTCTCAGCCACTCACGGAGCAATGCCAGGAAATCTGGAGTGCACCATGAGAGGCAGGCCAAACGTGACGACTGCATCCGTGGCAGCAGTAGACTGGGAGCTGCCCGGTTCATTCGCTCCACCTGTGTGGGTGCTCTGTTGCAGAGCCACTCGGTAGCCATGGACTAAAGAAAACATAAGAACATAAGTAGTGCCATACTGAGTCAGACCAATGGTCCATCAAGCCCAGCATCCTGTCCTCCGACAATGGCCGGCAGCTAGTTTCGTGGAGTGCCCCCTAGTTCTAGTACTATTTGAGAGGGTAAATAACTGTTCCCTATCTACTCATTCCACACCACTCATATATGATTATTTGATGGAGATTAAGGAGATATTGATAGTACAAAGTAAGGTAATTGGGAGGGTTGGTTTATGCACGGCAATGATGGAAACTTAACTTAAACCACTTAGGGATATATATATAATGGATTGTAGATAGAAGTTCAAGAGAAGCCAATCCAAAGTGTTACTCACGGCCCTAAGGAAAAGGGGATGGCCTGTATAGGACTGACTTATAGTTAGGTTATTTTATGTTTCAAAATTACCATTTATATTTATATCTTATTTTAATATGGGTTTTTTTAAATGTGTATTTATAGCCATATGTGTTTGTTTATTGTTTGTATGTTGATGCTATGGCTTCGGCCACGTGAATAAATTATTTACTACTTCCACACCACTCAGGATTTTATAAACTTCTATCATGTCCCCTCTCAGTCTTTTCTAAGCTGAAGAGACCCAGCTTGTCAAGCCTCTCTTTGTACGGAAGCCGTTCCATACCCTTTATCATTCTTCTTGTCCATCTGCGTCTCTGTACCGTCTTTTCTAGTTCAGCTATGTCTTGTTTGAGATGGGGCGACTAGAACTGCACACAATATTCCAGGTGCGGTCGCACCATTGATTTGTATAGAGGCATTATGACATCCTCAGTTTTATTCTCTATTCCTTTGCGAATAACTCCTAACATTGTTTGCTTTTTTGCAGGGGTAGCTGGTGGGTTTTGATGTTGGAGGGGCACTGGGGCAGTAAGACCGGCAGACCTAGGGGCGGAGCTAGGGGGACTGTAGGCGGAGCCAGGAGGACAGTAGGCCAGTAACGTGGCATAACCCAGCAGCAAGGAGTTTCCATGGTTAACATTGGATGGAAGAAAACACAGTCCAAATGCACATCAAGCTTAAAATAAATAATTTATAAACCCAAAACACAGGGACCCATCCTTGTAAAGCACCCCAGTCACAGCCTGAGTCCAATTTTACCGCGCACATCCCATTTCCAACATTTTGAACACAACTGAAATCGCTAGAGATGGGCAAATGCGGTTCGGAAGTTCGGAGTTCGGCCCAAACTCAGCCTGTTCAGATGACCGAACCCGAACACGAATCTGAACATGAACTGGCCAAACCGAACGAACTTCCTAACACCGAACTCACCGAACAGTTCGGTCAGTTCGGATCGTGTTCGGGTGAGTACGGGTGGCAAAAAAAGGGTCACTGGAAGGTCAAACGTGACAGGGAGGAGTAGTCATCTGAGGAGCAGACTTCCAGGCACCAAGGGTGGAGAGGCTTGCAAGAAACGAAACTATCTGCCTCCCCCCTTCCCAACACCTTCTGAGCTAGTCACTGTTCCTGAACAGCAGGCGTTTCAGAAGGCTTCCTCTCCCAGCATTTCCCAGCTCCCCAATCTGTTGCAATTCTCCTCCCATTTCACCCATCCAACCCATCTACCCCATATTCTTATTCATTTATTTAGCTTAGCTTAAATAGATTATTATTATTATTATTATTATTATTATTAAACATTTATAAAGCGCCAGTAACAACCTGGCGCTGTACAGAACATATAATCAGCTGCGGTCCCTACCTGTGGCTTACAATCTAAAAGACAAGGAGGGG
>QEPC01011926.1:2554138-2566597 GCA_003113815.1 Sphenodon punctatus | reverse complement strand
GCAGGGGTCCAGTACTGTGAGTTAGAGTAGGTAGAGGGGGCATAATTAGGAGTCATCTCTGTAAGAGATGGGGAGGCCCACCTGCCGGAAAGCAGGGGAAGGCAAGCGGCTGGGCAGCCTCCCTGGGAGGGGTGTCGTGCGACGGCGGTAGGGGCAAGTATGGCCCCCCGTCGGCAGGCATCATTCTCCTTACTCACAAGTAAGGTATCCCCTCACGGCCTGTGGCGCCGCTTGGAGGGGAGACGTGTGATCGTCATTGGGGGGGCATTCGAGGGTACATCGAAGCCACCCCTGTTCCAGGTTTTGGGTACTGTTTTTGGTAATGTTAAAGTACTGGACCCGCATCGCATTAGGCGATTTACCCCCACCTGAATTTGTAGGTTAATTGTTAAATAAAGAGTGCGGCCGTTTAAACCCAGCAAAGCGTCCTGTCTCCTTCGGTGCGTCGGCAATGCGCTCAGGAAGAGGGAGCCAGTGGAGAGAGGAGAGATGAGGCTGCACGTGGTCAAAGCGGCAGGCGAGGTGGATGACCTTGGCAGCAGAGTTATGAACAGAAATGAGAGGAGCAAGGTGAGAGCAAGGAAGGCCAGTGAGAAGGGGGTTGCAATAGTCAAGGCGAGAGATGACCAGAGCATGGACAAGGGTTTTAGCAGAGGACATAGTGAGGAAAGGATGGATCTTAGCAATGTTGTGCAGAGAGAAGTGACAGGATTTGGCAACAGAATCGATCTGAGCTTTAAAGGAGAGAGAGGAGTCAAAGATGAACCCTAGGCTACGTGCATAAGGGACAGGCTGGATGCTGACCCCATCAGTGAAGACATAGAAGGAAGAGAGAGAGGAAGGATTGTGGGGAAAGGTGAAGAGTTTGGTTTTAGCCATGTTACGTTTGAGCTGATGATGAGACATTCAGGCAGAAATGTCAGAGAAGCAGTTAGTGAGGTGTGACTGGATAGAGGGAGAGATAGAGGGGGTGGAGAGATAGCGTTGGGTATCATCAGCATACAGATGGTACTGGAAGTCATGAGATTTGATGCGTTTGCCTAGGGACAGAATGTATAGAGAGAAGAGAAGAGGGCCAAGAACGGAGCCTTGCGGAACGCCAACCAAAGAGGAGGAGGCACCAGCAAGAGACACATTGAAGGATCGGTCAGGGAGGTAGGAAGAGAATCAGTTGAGGATTGAGCCACAGAAACTAAGGGAATGGAGGAAGTAAAGTAAGAGAGAATGATCGACTCGACCGTGTCAAAAGCAACAGAGAGTTCAAGGAGGATAAGGATGGAGTAGAGGCGATTGAATTTTGCTAAGAGAAGGTCGTTAGTTATTTTAACAAGAGCAGTCTCAGTAGAGTGGAGGGGGCGGAGGCCAGATTGGAGAGGGTCAAGGGAGGAGTTGGCAGAGAGGAAGTCAAGGCAATGGGTGTACAACACAGCACATTCCAGGAACTTAGAGACAAAAGGGAGGAGGGAGATGGGACGGTTAGGGATGTGCGAATGCAGTTCGGGGGTTCGGCATTCAACCCGAACTTGGGGTGTTCGGCCCGTTTACGAACACCCCGAACCACAACTGCCCCCTGCTCGAACCGGCCAAACAAAGTTCGGGTTCTGAACCCATTCGGATGGGGAACAGGAGGGAACCCGGTTTTCCCTCCCCACTCCAGGCTGCGCGGGTTTAAGGGGCACCGGGGCTCACCTCCCCCCCCACCCCACCCTGCCCAGCCTCGTAAATGTTTTATTTTTTTTTAAACCCACCCCAGGGTGGTGCCCTACCTGGTGGTGTCGGGACTCTGGCCTTGGGTCCGGCGGCGGCAGCAGCAGTGGCAGCAGCAGCGGGTCCAGCAGCGCTCCAGAGTACTTCAGGCCTCTACTAGGCCTACTGGGTCACATGACCCGGAAGGCCTAGTAGAGGCCTGAAACGCTCCAGAGCACTGCTGGACCCGAACCCGCTGCTGCTACCGCTGCCACCACCGGACCCGGGGCCAGAGCCTGACATACCTGGTGGTGCCAGGGCTCTGGCGTTGGGTCTGGCGGCGGCAGCGGGTCTGGCAGCACTTCGGAGCACTTCAGGCCACTACTAGGTCTTCCAGGTCACATGACCCAGAAGGCCTAGTAGAGGCCTGAAGCACTCCGGAGCACTGCCAGACCCCAGGGCCAGAGCGCCGGCACCACCAGGAAGGGCGATCCATGGGGTGAGGTTTTAACCAAAAAAAATGTTTTTAATTTACAAGGCTGGGCGGGGGGGAGGTGAGCCCCAGAGCCCCTTCCACCCGCACAGTCTGGAGGAGGGAGGGAAATCCGGGTTCCCCCCTGTCCCCCGCCCACCGTCCGAATGGGTTCGGCCCCCCTTGGNTCGCTCCCTGCCCGAACCGGTTCGGGCCAAACAGCCAGAACCCGAACGCTTTTGAGGGTGAACACCGAACCCCCCGGTGTTCGCACATCCCTAAGGATGGTAATTAGAGGGATCGGAAGAATCAAGGGTAGGCTTCTTGAGGATAGGAAAAACAGTGGCGTGTTTGAAGGCAGAGGGAAAGGAGCCAGTAGAGCGGGAGAGACTATGTGCAGGAGGGATGGGGAGACAGTAGGTGCGATAAAGGTCAGAAGGCGAGAAAGGATAAGATCAAGGGGGCAAGTGGAAGAGTTGGAAGTGGAGAGCATGGAGGTGATTTCCTCAAGGGAGGCTAGGGAGAAGGAAGACGGGAGGGAGGAGAAGGGTGTGAGCAAAGAGGGGATGGAGAGGAGTGGAGAGCAATATCAAGGCAGAGTTTATAATGAGGTGAGATTCTGAGCAGCGAGGGCAGAGGGGGCGGAGGACAGGGGGGCTTGAGAATGGTATTGAAGGTTGAGAAGAGGTGACGAGGATCATGAGAACAGAATTCAGTGTGGGTGGCAGAGTTGTGCTGTTTAGCGAGGGAGATGGCAGAGCTGAGGGAAGAGAGGGAGAACTTAAAGTGAAGAAAGTCAGCATGACTGTGAGATTTCCGCCAGAGGTGCTCAGCAGCACGAGTGTAGGAGCGGAGGTGGCAGAGGGAGGGTCTGAGCCAGGGTCGGGGGTTGAAGGAGCGGGTAGGGCAGAAGGAGAGGGGAGCAAGGTAGTCTAGGGTAGAGGACAGAGAGGCACTGAAGGCAGAGACATCAGAGTCAGGTGAGGAGGCAGAAGAGACTGATGAGAAAAGGGGGGAAAGAGAGGAAGCAAAGTTCAAGGGATTAGTGGATTGAAAGTCACAGAAGGAGAGGGGGAATGGGCGAGAGGGGAGAAGTGGGAGATATGGAATGTGGCAAAATGGTCGTCAGAGATGGGGAGAGCGTCAAAAGAGAGGTCTATCTTACTGGTATGGTAAGGGAGGGTCCAAACGGATGAGGTCCAGGTACAGTCACAGGGTAGTGCTGTGGAGCATCAGACACTACTCCACTACCTCAAAGCCCACCCCAGAGCTGCTGGTTCTAGGCCTGGTGCCTAGAAGGTCCCAGGAGAAAGGGCTGGTATGAAATATTTGCCAGGAAACAGAGAACCACACTAGTACTGAGGACATCCTTTTTTTGAGCAGCAGACGCAGTACAACAGATGAGAGATTGTCAGAGGCAGGAATAAAGGGAGGCGCTAGTGTGGATCCAGAGGGAGTAAACAGCAGGATGACTGACTGAGATCAGAGTCTGGACCATCATTAGCTTCAGTTAAGTGAGTCTGGATTTCCCAGGGTGCAAGTGGAAAAACTCTGGCTCTGACTTCCGTAAAATGACTCCAGACTCACACCAGTGTAAATGAGAGAAGAACCCAACTGTATCAATCAGCTTTAACCTCAGCCCCGGAATCCACATTATCAATGCCTGCCAGCTGACACATCCAAGGCATGTTTTTTAAGGCACGCAATCACTTTCTTCCAAATCTAAACCGTGTTTATCTGGAAACAAATGGCTCTGCTGCCTGCCAGAGAACTCTGCCCATTAGTGCTTGATCAAAGGCCCAGAGGAATGGGTGCAAAATTAGAAAGACAGGCGGTTTTATGGCTATCAGACGACCGTTAGCTGCAGGTGGAGGCTGCTCTCGCACCTTTTGGGTAAAGCCAGTGATGTCAGCCTGGATGGGCTCAGCATTGGCATGGCCAAGATACTCATGATTCCCGTCTGCCTTTCATCTAAGACCAGATGAAACACAGTTGATCTGCTCACTAGGTTTGCCTTGTGGGACTGCTGTGCACATCCAGCTGCATCACGCCCCATCACACAGGTCAGGCTGAGGACACTATCTCTGACCTCCAAGATATTTTGCTAGCATTTTCCCTAGCTCTAGCCCCTTGCATCCTGACTGGCATTGCCATTGTGCAGATGGAGGAACTGAGGCACAGAGAGGCCAATCAAACAGCAACTCTGTGGCAGAGCTAGGAATAGAGAACCAAGGAATCCTGCTTTAACCCCTAAACAGGGGTAAAGCACCTTTTCCCTCCCAGGGGCCACTTTGAAAAGTCCCCTTCGCCACTGAGATGGCGGCGATGGGGCATTTGTCCAGCCCCCCCCCCCCTTCGGGGAATCATGAGGCACAGGGGGGAAGAGACCTGCGGCTGGCGAGACCTCTAGGGGGCTCAACAGCGTGAGCCCAGTCACTGGGCAGATTAGAAAGAGGGCGTGCGAGAGAAGCACGCAGCCCCAACGTGAGCCCGCCCCTTCTAGGCGGGGCTGGTTCACGTGCTCCCCGTGGGGGAGAAATCATTCGGCGGCTAGCAGCGAGGAAGTCAGCAGCAAAGGAACGGTTGCTGCTGACTGCGCTGCACACGAGGCTCCTCTGGCGAAGAGATGGGGCGCAGCAGAAAGAAGGCCACAAGGAGCGGTGAAGGAGTCGGTCGAGTGGCGGGGCAGCAGTCCCGCGCACAACTTGCGGAGCGGCTAGCCACATGTGAAGCCCTAATGAGGGCCCGGGGCATTTCCCTGCCGGGTGAGATTGAGCCCGATCAGGAAAATCAAGGTGATAAAGGAGATCAGGGACCCCCCCTCCCCTGGAAACACACACACACCCCACAACAAGAGCTGAGAAGGGAGCGCAGGGTCATTAATCCACCTGCCCGCTTCAGGGATGATGGGGCTAGCAGCACAATAGGGTTGGTTGGGGAACACACCCAAGCCATGGAACCCGATGAGGGGGTAAACCATCCACCCTGGGGAGGTGAAAGTGGGCTACAGAACAGGAGGGGAGGTATGGAGGTCTCTGAGGTATGCACCCCTCTTGGGCCGGGCAGCCATACGGGTGAGGGAGAGGCCTCCTCGGAGACAATGAGGCTTCAATTGGAATCCCAGTGGGGAAGTGTCCCTCTGGACACTCAGTGGCAGACCTCCCATCACCAGAGTGCCAGCGGGGCACCTGGGGAGGGATTGGTTGATCCAATGGGGATACCTGGCTGGGGGTATTACCAGAGGAGTAGTGATCAAGAAGCAGGGCCTAGCAGAGGCTATGCACGTGGGCAAGGTAATCCCTCCACAGTATTTATCCCAGCAGGGGATGGGGAGCCTGTGTCGGCAAGGCGATGGTGTGAGGGGGCAGGAGGCCGGGAACAACCAGGGGAGCGCAAACTGCTCTGCAGGATAGAGGCACTGGAGAGGGAGGCACAACAGCAGTGAAGACAACCCCGGCGAGAGCTGGTATCAGCGGAACACGGAGGCGTAACCACGAGCCCAGGTATAGATTCAGGGGTCATAATTCCCATGGGAGACGGGAGCACAGAAAGTGGAACCCCCGGGGTAAATACTGATCCCCTTAAAGAGGGCTCCATGGGGCGCACTGGGATAACGCCGCACTCTGCCACAGGGCCCCCAAGTGAACAGCCCCCTATAAGTGGTATCCCTCACCCTCAAAAGAATATCAACCCACAATTGAAAATGGTAGAGGGTGTATGGATGTGGGTCATGCCAGCAGTCCCCCCAGATATGGGGACAGCGAACCAGGATCCTTAAAGCAAACCAGCAGAAGGAGGGGAGGGACTCCCGTTCCCTCCCTATAACACCAGGGGCAACAACAAGTGAGTTGCATTCCCAATCAGGCATAACCATACCCGCCGAAAGTGCGGTACGCCCGCCAGGGGGCCCAATCCCAGAAGTGGCAGCCCCTTTTGGGTCGCACTTGACGCAGGCCACGAAAGAAAAAATTTGGTGGGGCGAATATGTTGACCTATTCGCCCTGCTCTTCAGTGACCCGATAGTGGATCACTCTGACCTGAAAGAAGACAGGGACAAAGAAAAGTTTTGTCGGCCCAAGGCCGACAGGAACTGAGATAACTGGACATCAGCATACGCTGTATATATGGGGGTAATCATGCAGAAAGATCTGGGCCGTGGGTTAGAACTCCACAAATACGCAGCTATCGTACGCAGGGCACACGGGACCGGACCACTGGGAGCATGGCTTCGATACGACGAAGCTTTCTGCCATAGGGCGGCAAATGTTCCGGGTATCCAATGGGATAAGCATGCCGCAGACCTGTGGTTAGAAAGCATGATAGACGCCACATGAGCCCTGCGAGCCGACAGTGGCCACCTGCTAGTGAGGGGTGGGGTTGCCCCTGCAAACAAGCCATTTTGCGGCGAGGCCCGGAGATGGGGACAGGTTACCCCATGGTTTTGCTGGGAATATGATAAGGGCGGGCGTTGCACGCGAGTCACTTGTAGATTTCGGCACTCGTGCTCTAACTGCGGGGGAGCGCATCCGGCAACCGTGTGCCCCCACCCCCGTCAGAGGGGGAATCGGGGCAGATATGGACAAGGCAGAGGAAACCAGAGAGCAGGTCAGAATAACACAGTGGGTCCCCGGTCTCAAAAGGGGACCAACCCCAATTCAAACTGAGCGCCTCAGACAAGCATTGGCTGGACACCCTGATAGGACCGAGGTGGATTACATAGTCGAAGGCTTTAGGTTTGGCTTCAACATCCCTGCTAACCGAGTAAAACAAACCAAAGTAGCTAGAAATTTGAAATCTGTGGAGGGAAATGAGTTAGTCTAAATAAAAATCAATAAGGAAGTTGATGAAGGTAGGGTGCAGGCCCTTATAATGTCCCTCCCATGGCCAACTTAGTGGTCTCCCCCCCCTTGGCATTGTGCCAAAGAAAACACCAGGGGAATTTCGGTTGATCCACCACTTATCCCATCCATGAGGCGGATCAGTGAACGATGCGATACCTAAAGAACTCACATCTATTAGGTACGCGTCGTTTGACGAGGCAGTGGATAAAGTTAGGGCCATGGGAAATGGGGCGATTCTCGCAAAATGTGACATAAAATCGGCATTTCGCCTGTTGCCTGTGCATCCCAGCAGCTTTCACCTCTTAGGTTTCTGTTTTGATGGAGCATATTATTATGACAGGGCCATGCCCATGGGGTGCTCTATATCCTGTTCTGCATTTGAGCAATTTAGCTCACTTGTAGAATGGATTTTCCAGCAGCGAGTGAAAACGGTTGAGATGACTAAATATTTGGATGATTTCTTAATAATTGGCCCACCAAATGGACCGGAATGTGCTCAAGCACTCCGGTCATTTCAAGAGATAGCAAAAGAATTGGGGATTCCTTTGGCCCCTGAAAAAACGGAAGGACCTAGCACAATCATCACATATTTGGGCATTGAACTCGATACAATCTCAGGGCTGTCACGACTTCCATTTGATAAGTTGGAAGGTATAATTAGCAAAGTTAAGGAGAGTATAGCAGCTAAGAAAATAACAGTGAAAGCTCTCCAATCATGAATCGGTAGCCTCAACTTTGCTTGCCAGGTGGTAGCACCAGGACGAGCTTTTCTCTCCAGACTGTATGGAAAACTGAGAGGTGAACTCCAACCACATTATAGGGTGAGGGTAACCAAGGAGATGAGAGAAGACTTAAATACGTGGCTTCAATTTTTTCAGGAATATAACGGGATCAGTTTTTGGAGGGAGCAGCTGCTGCTGAGAGCTGACTTGCAAGTACACTCGGATGCAGCAGGTGGCGCGGGATTCAGGGTGTATTTTCAAACATACTGGTGTGCAGCCCCATGGCCGCAAGAATGGCATGAGCGGGGAATTACCAGGGACTTGACGTTTTTGGAATTTTTTCCAATTGTAGTAGCAGTCAAAATGTGGACACAACATTTCACAAATCGAACGGTGAGGTTTTGGTGTGACAACATGGCAGTCGTACATGTGATCAACACCCTGTCATCCCGTTCACCCAGGGTAATGGATCTGGTTAGGGCATTCGTGGGGGTGTGCCTGACTAACAACATACTGTTCTCGGCACGCCATGTACCTGGAATTGACAACGGCATAGCCGACGCCCTTTCTCGGTTTCAGATGAAACGATTCCAGGAATTGGTGCCCGAGGCCAAGGAGCGGGCAGATCCGCTCCCATCAGGTGTATGGAAGATTGGGAGATAAGGATGCAGAACATCGTTCAGGGATCGCTTGCTCCCAGAACCCAGTCTGCATACAAGCGGGTCTACGGGGAGTTCCAACAATTCAGAGCACGACAGGGACTAGGGATCGATCTCCCCATAAAAGAGCACGAGGTAATACAGTTCGTGATCGCACTACATGAGAAAGGGCTAGTGGTGGCACAATTAAAGGTAAGGTAGCGGCATTAGTATTTATCAACCGGCTCAATGGATTTCCTTCCCTGGACAAAGGGTTCTTCCTCAAGCGTATGTTTGAGAGCCGGGCAAGGTCTTCCACTACTACCCGGCTAATTAGGTCCCCCATAACCACGCCTGTGTTGATACAGCTGATGGGACTTCTCCCCTCAGTCTGTACAGATTCTTTCGAAACACAGTTATTCACCACAGTCTATTTAGTGACATATTTTGGGGGGTTTCGGATCAGTGAGGTGGTCCCCGCATCACAAAAGGACCCCTCCAGTCATGCTCTGGCTTGGCAGGATCTCAAATGGAATGACCATGGCATTGAACTGCACCTTAGATATTCTAAAACTGATCAAAGAAAGAAAGGGCAAAAAGTACAGTTGCACAGGTGTGCGAACAAAAGCATATGCCCAGTAGAACAGATGAGGAACTATTGTGTCATCCGCCCGCCAGTGTATCGGGATTTGTTTGTCCATCAGAATGGAGTGGCACTGACATGTTTCCAATTTAGCACGGTGTTAAAAACCGTACTGATCAGGGCAGGTTTCCAACCTGGAGACTTTGGATCCCATTCATTTAGAATAGGGGCAGCCACCACAGCAGCTGCCGCTGGGTTACCTGTTGACGCTATTCAGTCAATAGGAAGATGGAAATCAAAAGCATACAAAAAATACATACGTCCATTCCAGAGCCAATAATACTTTTCTCTCTTTCCTAGGACCTTCAGATAACAGGACAACAAGAAGGGTGGTATGGATTATTGGGCACAGCATGCTACGTTGGGCGGAGAGAGCGGCCCATACAAGCCATATGGGGACTCAATTGGGTATGCACGACAGATATATGATCAGATGGTTTGGAAAAAACGGGATGATGTGGACGCAGTTATTACAAACAGTAGGGGCTATGAGGGGTAACCCCAACCCACATATCATAGTAATACATCTTGGGGAAAACAACCTACCTTTACGAAAAGGGATTAATTTACTTATACGGGTTAAAGAGGATTTAATGGTAGTTAAGCGGTGGTTCCAGGGCGTTCACATTGTATGGTCTAGTTTATTGCCTAGGAGACAATGGAAGGGGGCGGTCAAACCTGGTAGAGTAGACCAAGCCAGGCGCAATGTAAGTAGGGAAATAAGTAAATGGGTACAGGAGATAGGTGGTACAGTGATAAAACATCCTGAGATAGTTCGACAAAGGGAGGATTTATTCAGAGAAGATGGTGTGCATCTCTCGGAATTAGGAAATGACATTTACCTAAGGGTGTTAGCCCAACATTTGGAAGTTTGGGTTTAAGAGGCAGTGGGAGCGGGGAATGACAAGTTGTCTTCCCCTTAGTGGCAGGGGTCCAGTATGCAATTGTAGGTTAAATAGGAATTAAGTAGTATAGAAAGAGGCATCTCCTTATGAGATGGGGAAGTGAGACCCAGCGTGAGGCGGGACGCAGCCCGCGCTGGGGTCATGACCCTGGGAGGGGTGCTTTTGATGCCTGGAAAGGACATGGGCTGTCCGCCGAGCGGAAACCACTTACCTCCTGGCTTGTGCCCAGGGTTGGGCTTGTTCCCCCTTTTCGGCCAGAGCCTTGGTGTTGTTGAAGGGGGAAGTTTATTGAGAACGGCACTGACGCTGGAGGGCACATCCACGTCAGTGACCAAGTTAATAAGGTTATTGTTCTTAGCTAAGCATATTGGACCCAGAATTGCCGGGCAATTTCCCATCGGCCTCTTGAAGGATGATTACAATAAAGAATGCGGCCAGCAATTAACCAACATATGTCTCCGTGTCTCATTGGGGTGCGCCGACAAGTCCCCTTTGCCACTGAGATGGCAGCGACGGGGCATTTGTCCAGCCCCCCTCCCCCCTTTGGGGAATCATGAGGCATGGGGGGGAAGAGAGCCGTGGCTGGCGAGACCTCTAGGGGGCTCAACAGCGTGAGCCCGATCACTGGGCAGATTAGAAAGGGGGCGTGCGAGAGAAGCATGCAGCCCCAACGTGAGCCCGCCCCTTCTAGGCGGGGCTGGTTCACATGCTACCTGTGGGGGAGAAATCATTCGGCGGCTAGCAGCGAGGAAGTCAGCCCCACCCACCTCACCTCTAACACTGTGGTCCAAGGACCGGTCGCCGATAGAGGGGCCGAGGAGGAATTTTGGCAATTAACATTGTTAAGGATCATTGTTTCGCCTCCTTACCAGTGGAGAGTAGGCTTAAATAGGTTAATTTGTGGTAATTTGGCAAGAATTACAATTTAATTCGCAACATAATACAATAATTTGAGCTAATTGGTTTATAGGAGTAATAAATGATAAATCTGAATAATCAAGGATGGCTACAGGAAACTATTGGCTTTAATATTGGATTGGGTCAAATATAGTGTTGCATTCTGCAGGGGTCCAGTATGCAATTGTAGGTTAAACAGGAATTAAGTAGTATAGAAAGAGACATCTCCTTATGAGATGGGGAAGTGAGACCCAGCGTGAGGTGGGACGCAGCCCGCGCTGGGGTCATGACCCTGGGAGGGGTGCGTTTGATGCCTGGAAAGGACATGCGCTGTCTGCCGAGCGGAAACCACTTACCTCCTGGCTCACGCCCAGGGTTGGGCTTGTTCCCCCTTTTCGGCCAGAGCCTTGGTGTTGTCGAAGGGGGAAGTTTATTGAGAACTGCACTGACGCTGGAGGGCACATCCACGTCAGTGACCAAGTTAATAAGGTTATTTTTCTTAGCTAAGCATACTGGACCCAGAATTGCCAGGCAATTTCCCACCGGCCTCTTGAAGGATGATTACAATAAAGAATGCGGCCAGCAATTAACCAACATATGTCTCCATGTCTCATTGGGATGCGCCAACAATTAGTAACAAGCTCCAAGGGCTGCTTAGAAGCTGGGGGTGGGGGTGTTTAATGGGTGTGCTTGGGAAGAGGAGAGTCCAGAGCATGAATCTGTGGCATGGATCTTTCCCCTGTCCATGTGCATGCTTTTATTTCTTGTTCCTCACCCCTGTGTTACCAAAGGTGCGTTTTTCCACAAAACAGCAGACAGACATACACACCCCATCTGGCAAAGCAGCACCCTGTAAAACACAGTTTAGTGGATGAACTAGAGAACTGAGGGGCCCAGGATGAGGGGTCAAGAGTTCAGAGCCAGCCTGTGCTAAAGCCCAGGAGGTGAAATAGGCCCCCTCTTGCAAAACCAGTCTAGCCTCGGGGAAGGATTTAGGAGGAGCCCTGAGTAAGACATGGGGCAATCGAGCAGAGGGCTGCCTTCCTTTTGATAAGAACTCCTGGTAAATCTGGGAGACTCCTAGCTAGCAATGTTCCTCCAGGTGTGATCACAAAATGACCTTAAGTGCCCCATGTTTCCAAAACTCACCTAACTATGGTTCTCTTCCTGTCTCTTTGGAAAATTCCCTAGCCCTATGTTGATACTTTTTCACTCTTTTAGAAACACCAAGGATCCTGTGTTTATGCTCTTTAGGGATGGGCGAACGCGGTTTGGCAGTTCGGAGTTCGGCCCGAACTCGACCTGTTCGGACAACCGAACTCGAACCCGAACATACTGAACAAACCGAACGGCGAAATAGCCGAACAGTTCGGATCGCGTTCGGATGAGTTTGGGTGGCAAAAAAAGGTTCACTGGAAGATCAAACATTACAGGGAGGTGTCAGTCACTGAGGAGCAGACTTCCAGGCACCAGGGGTGGAGAGGCTTGCAATAAACGAAACTAATTATCTGCCTCCCCCCTTCCCAACACCTTCTGAGCTAGTCACTGTTCCTGAACAGCAGGCGTTGAGTAGGATTTTTAGATTGCTTTAAGTTTCATTTCACTTTTGTAATGAAATGAAACTTAAATCATAAACTGAAACCTTGTGTTATGCA
>QEPC01011926.1:2473976-2554038 GCA_003113815.1 Sphenodon punctatus | reverse complement strand
TTAGTGATTTAGTTTTAGTGTTTGTAGGAGTAGGTCTGTGTACTTATTAGATAATCCATTTAGTTCATAGCATTTAGAATAGTTAATAGCAGTTAGATTTAGTGTAGATAGATATATATAATATTAGATTAAAAAAAAATTAAAAACCCCATATAAAAACCAAAAAACCAAATAAAAAACAAAAGAAAACCATATAAAACCCAATAAAAAACCAAAAAACCATATAAAAAACAAAAACAAAACCATAACAACACTTCCCGAACGGCCTGTTCGGACGACCGAACTGAACAGCCGAACCCGAACTCAGCGAACTAGTCGAACTGCCGAACCGAACGGACGACCCAAACGCAGACGAACCGAACGAACAAATGAACGCAGACGAACCAAACGGCGAACCCGAACCGCGATCTGTTTGCCCATCCCTAATGCTCTTCTGTTTCTCAAAGATCCATCTGGAGCTTTCCCCTTGTTTCACTCCGGACATCTCTGAAAATCCTTTCTCAGACCCCCGGCACCCCCCTGATTCTTTGTGCAAGTGACCCTAGAACTGCCCCAGGTTTCTCTGTCCAAGCTGAGTTGCTCTTGAATGTGGAACACATGCAGATTACTCTGTATGGGATCATCTTAAGGATTACTCCCAGACCCCCCCTCGGTCTGTCATCTTCACCCCACCCCCCCCGCACGCCCCAAACATCGCAGGATCTACGGAGTTGCTGTCTCCTTGCAACAGTCAGGATACGTAACCGCTTTCCTTTGGGGATTTTGCCACCCATTGACCCCGTCTCTCTCTTTCTCTCTCCCCACCCCCTCACCTAGTTACTTTCACTTTCCCAGCCACCGCTTATATTACTGAGCCAGCCAAACCGGAGGCTTGTCTTTGTACTATATTGTGTAGGTGGGTGTGTTATCATTGTAATAAAGAATCCCTTTTTCTTGAAGCACCTCATTTCCTGTCTGGTACTTTGGGAAGGGGTACCCACCCACCCCAAACCGGGAGTAGCGTGCCACGTCTCGGACTGATCCTTTTGGCATGAGTGTCCCCACATTTGAGCTAATTTAGCTAATTCCCCCTAAATTCAAGAGGTTGTTTGGATATTGGGGTACCGGCCCCCAATATTCACTCATGGGAGGGGTCACGTGTCTAACACCTGAGCTCACTCTTTCAATGCTTTTAGCAGGTACCACTGGATCCAGGGAGCAGATCCAGAAACTGGAATGGGGCCACATAAAAACTGGCTGTGGATTGCCTTTGGCCCCCAGGCTGGTGTGAATAGGGCCATCAAACCCCACAGCTCCTTAACGCTCCAAAGAGTAGACTTCCCAGAGAACTTCCTGGAAGAGAGACTTATTTATTTATTTATATAAAATTTGTATCCCGCCCCTCCTGCCCACAGGGCAGCCTGGGGTGGCAAACAACAACTATAAATACTTTGATTCTATCATTCTTGCTGTCCAAAACAGAGTCATCTTTTATTTATTTTATTTATTTAGTCCAGTTTATATTCTGCCCTTCCCACAGAGGCTCAGGGAGGCTTACAATCATAATAACAATATTAAAAATAATTAAAATCATCAACAATAATAAATCCCCTTAACCTCAACCCAACCCCACCCCCTACACCTCCATTCCCGTCTAACCCTATCCCTGTCTGCCAAATGCCTGACCAAATAGAAAGGTCTTACATTGTTTCCAGAAGATGAACAGGCTCGGACTTAGGTGGACCCCCCAATGGGAAGAAGTTCCATAATCGTGGGTGCCACCAAGAACACCTCCCTGGGTGCCCTAGCTGTAAGAACATCTCAAAGAGATGGTACCTGCATGAGGGGTACCCTCAGCTGACCTCGGGGGACATGAGGGAGGAGATGGACTTTCAGATACCTCAGGCTCAAGCTGTTTATTTATTTTATTTATTTATTTATTTTTAAATTTATATCCCGCCCCTCCTGCCCACAGGGCAGTCCGGGGCGGCGAACAGTATTTCATTTAAAACAATAATCAAATTTTTAAAACAATTTAAAATACACTACATGGGGAAACCCCCATCCCTATCCCCACCATCACCCCACCCCTACCCCCCGCCAAAAGCCTGACGGAACAGCCAGGTCTTACATATACGCCGAAACAGCAGGAGAGTGGGAGCCAGCCGAGCCTCCTCCGGAAGCGAATTCCACAGCACAGGGGCGACCACCGAAAAAGATCTAACATCGGTGGCCACCCGCCTCGCCCGGGGAACCTCCAAAAAGGCTCCCACGGACGATCTCAAGGGTCGCACGGGTACATGGGGAGTGAGGCGATCCCGCAGATAGGCAGGGCCTAGGCCGTGAAGGGCTTTAAAGGTTAAAACCAGCACCTTGAACCTGGCCCGGTGCTTTATAGGCAGCCAGTGCAGAGCCCGGAGCACTGGTGTCATGTGCTCCCTGCGACCCGCCCCCGTCAGGAGACGGGCCGCGGCATTCTGCACCAGCTGCAACCTCCGGACCAGCTTCTCGGGCAGCCCCACGTAGAGCGCGTTGCAGTAATCCAGCCTCGAGGTGATGAAGGCATGGATGACAGTGGCGAGGTCGGAGTCTGAGAGATACGGCCGAAGCCGCCGGACAAGATGTAACTGCCGAAACGCACTCCCCGCCACAGCCACAACCTGAGATTCCAAGCTGAGCCGCGAATCAAGGAGCACACCCAGACTCCGCACTTGAGACACCATGGGGGGGCGAACCCCCCCAACAAGAGGAGATTCAACCACCCCCAGGCTCCCCAAGCCCTCGCCCACCAACATCACCTCCATCTTGTCAGGATTCAGCTGCAGATGGCTCAACCTCATCCAAGCCCCCACAGCCGACAGGCACTGGGAAAATAAGGAGACTGCATGGCCTGGGTCGGTGGAAAAGGAGAGGTAGAGCTAAGTGTCATCAGCATACTGATGACACTGCATGCCCTGAAACCCCCTCACGATCTCCCCTAACGGCTGCATATAGATGTTAAACAATTGGGGGGACAGAATGGCACCCTGCGGGACTGGATGGGGCTGGATAGGTTAAAACCAGCACCTTGAATTGTGCTCGGAAAGCTCTTGGCAGCCAGTGCAGACTCTAGAGCAGTCCCCCAGTCCCCAACAGTCCTCCAGTCCCCAACAGAAGACAGGCCACCACATTCTGTACCAACTGCAGCTTCCAAACAGTCTTCAAGGACAGCCCTGCATAGAGCACATTGCAGTAGTCCAGCCTCGAGGTTACAAAGGCATAGATGTTGGTTGCCAGATCCGAATCTGATAACAGCCCTCTCACCAGATGTAATTGGTGAAAAGTGCTCCTGGCCACTGCCGCAACCTGACAATCCAGGTGTGGCAGTGGATCCAAGAGCACCCCAAGGCTGCAAACCTGAGTGACCAAGGGAGACTGGATCCCATCAATAACAGGAGTCCCCACATCTCCCAGGTCACATGGCCGGCCAACCATTAATTATCACCTCAGTGTTGTCTGGATTCCGACTCAATCAGCTCGCCCGCATCCAGTCCCCAATGGCAGTCAGGCACTGGGTAAGCACTGAGACTGCAGGATCTGTGTTGGATGAAAAGGAGAGAGAGAGCTGGGTGTCATCAGCATACTGATGGCATTTCACTCCAAATCTTTGAAGGATCTCACCCAGGGGCCTCAGATACACATTGAACTGGAGTGGAGACAAGATGGAACCCTGCGGTACCCCACAAGGGAGCTTCTGAGGGGATGACAAGCCACCACTGATCACCATCCTCTGGGCTCTCCCAGCCAGGAATTAGTGGTACCACTTTGGGACTGCATTTATATCAATGAGCTGCCCCTTAATGTTCTGGGTTTCAAGCTCTTGTTGCTGTCAGAAATCCATTTATTGACAGCATGACTGGCATGACAGTGCCCCTGTTAAGATGCTAGACCACCCTTGTTTTTGTTCGTAAGGTTGTTCTGGTATTCTTGTAATTTCTCTGCAATCATCTTTTGCAATTTGTCATCTGACAGGGCTTCACTATCAACCAATAATGCATTCTTTGTTTTGTATCCATCAGTGCCACAATTCACAAACCAGTTACTCTGGAGTAGCTTGAAGGGGCTATTCTGGATGGAGTAAATGGTTTGTGGATTGTGTACTGTGTCTATATTGGGGAGATTGTGAGCCATTGTCCTATCTGTAATAATATTTGCTTCCCACTATAGCTTGACATTTTTATCATTTGGTTTCAGCATTCTTAATTGAGGAACCAAGGCACAAAGGCCCTTGAGAATCATCTAGTCTAACCCCCTGCTTTGCTGCAGGAGGCCTACAACTGTAACATTAATGTCCAGCCTCTCTTTGAAAATCTCCAGCAATGAAAACCAACAACCTTGTTCCATTGCCTCCCAGCTCTTACTTTTCGGAAGTGATTGGTGTCTGCTTGCTACTTGGGTGCTGGTTGAAGGAGCTTATTGGGTCCACCTGATTTTACCTTCTCCTTCTCAGGTATCCACTCCCTGTATAAGGGTTACAGGCTGCCAGGGGCTGGGGTAGGGTGGCCAGATAGGCACATTTTAGAGGACACTTATGAGAAATACAGGTTGCAGGGCTGCATTGGCATCAATGCAGCCCTGCAACCTGTATTTCTCATAAGTGTCCTCTAAAATGTGCATATCCGACCACCTTAGGCTGAGGGCTGGTGTCTGTTTGCTACTTGGGTGCTGGTTGAAGAAGCTTATTGGGCCCACCTGATTTTTACCTTCTTCTCCTCCTCCTTCTCAGGTATCCACGGTTAGGAAGTTTTTCCTCATATTTAACAGAAATCTACCTTCAAGGCAGTTTGAACCCATTATTTCTTGACTTGCCCTCTGTAGAAATGGAGAACTGTTCCATGCCATCTTCTTGGTGGCACTCCTTTAGATATTTGAAGACTGCTCTCATGTCTGTCTCGCTCCCCTTAATCTTCTTTCCTTTAGGCTAAACATACCTAGTTCTTTCAGTCTTCCTTTGCAGACTTTTGATAGGACNTTTCGGCCATTTGCAATGACCTGTCGAGGGAAGGGACTGTTTGATCAGGGGTACTGACACTGCAAGGCACATCCAGGCCAGTACCGGAGTTAATAAGTTATAAGATTAGTTAGCATACTGGACCCAAATTGCTAGGTGCAATTGCCCCCACCGGCCGTTGTTATTTCGTTATAATTGGTTGTTAATAAAGAGTGCGGCCAAGTTTAACCCAACTTTGTTGTCTGAGTCTTGATTGGGGGGGTGCTTCGACAATAGTTCAGGGCCCGTTACATGGACTGGTGTTAATAAGAGCAGGGCGCTGGCAGGATTGCACCTGCTGGAGTGGCTAAGAGCTTCTGATGTGTCTTGACCCAAGCTATTCAACAACCTGTTGGCATCCTGAATGAAAGCAAATGCCCATCTCTGTCCTATTATTCAGCACATGCCCTGTTATCCTGAACAGTCTCCTGACACAGGAAGCAATTCCTTGTGGGTTCACAGACCCCCACTCCCTCTCAGAGCTTTCTGTCAGGACAGAGGTTAAGAGGTGGGAAGGGCTAGGCTTGTGAAACAGGGTCTTCCATGGTGAGAGTTTTCAAGTTGAACTGTGTGGGGGTTCATTTCCATGTTCTTCACTTCTGGATGATGATCCTGCGTGAGGATCCAGATTTGCTCCTGAACTCATTAGTCCCGCTGAACATTACAGTGAGAATTTTCTGAGCTTCCTGTTCTGAATTAAAGCATAAGCCAAAATGCCAATCCCACTGATGATCCATGCAGCCTGTGAGCTTCCCAGACCACATATTTTCCTAGGGTTTGGTTGTCGAGAAGCCTTTTGCTTTGGGCAGCAAGACAAACAGCCCGCTCCTTCACCCATGACTAGGAAACAGGTTAGCTGGACACCCTCTGTACCTAGACGGCGAACCCCAGAGGGAGATTTGGAAGGGGATTTTGCCTCAGTATACCTACCGGCTTTGCCTCCAGAGCTGAAGTGGTCACTCACCCCTGCACTCCTCTCCGCTCTCAGAGCCTCTCCTGTTCTAATCGCTGCTCTCAGGCACCAGACACTTTTCTCAACGTTTCCTTCAAAGCAGAGCCCCCCATCCCACCATGGCTCCTTGCCCAGCCGCTCTCTACACAGAGCCAGGAAAGCCTCACTCAAGGAAAAACAAAATTGCTTGGGAGTGATGTGCAAGAGAGGGATGGTTCTTGTCTCGGGGTTTAGGCTCCGTACCATCCGGGAATGCAGCAGAGGGGACTACTCGAGAGGGGGAGAGAACTTTAAAATTGACAACACATGGCTGTTTCTTATCCTAGGGCCTAGTAAATAGGCCTTTCATGCTGGGCCAGTTGCCATAGCAACAAACATGCAGGAAATATCTCAGATAACTAGAATAGTGGCAAAAACATATGTTTTGGATAAAACATTTTCTGCTCTCCCCTTTCCACGGCTTTATTCATTCTGCGGCTCAACAGGCTCGTCTTTCAGATCAGACACCTTCCCCCTGTCTGGCAGGGGTCAGAGGCCAACTCCAGTCACAGCTCAGAAGATGAGACCCATGTTTTTCCCCATGGGGAAGGAAGGAATTCACTGGGCGTTTCTTCCTGTGATCCCATCTTCTGTTAGACAAGAGTTTTGAGAGCTTACTCACAATTTGTGCCAACCAACCCAGTGAGTGAATGGGGTGAAATAGTCTCTTCAGATTAGCAGTGATGAGCTCTCCAGTCCACTCCACTCCTGGCCGGGGAGACCTTGGGTGTAAGGCACTCTGAATGAGTTTAGTTCCTAGCTCCATCTAAGACTACAAACAAGTTATGAGAAGTAATTCATATTCATATTCGGCACTGCTGAGAGTGACCTCACTTAGAGTGCTGTGTCCAGGTTTGGACACTTCATTTTAAGAAGACAAACTGGAGTGGCTTCAGAGGAGAGCAGGAAAGATAATAAAGGGTCTGAAAAGAAAGTCCTATCAAAAGTCTGCAAAGGAAGACTGAAAGAACTAGGTATGTTTAGCCTAAAGGAAAGAAGATTAAGGGGAGCGAGACAGACATGAGAGCAGTCTTCAAATATCTAAAGGAGTGCCACCAAGAAGATGGCATGGAACAGTTCTCCATTTCTACAGAGGGCAAGTCAAGAAATAATGGGTTCAAACTGCCTTGAAGGTAGATTTCTGTTAAATATGAGGAAAAACTTCCTAACCGTGGATACCTGAGAAGGAGGAGGAGAAGAAGGTAAAAATCAGGTGGGCCCAATAAGCTTCTTCAACCAGCACCCAAGTAGCAAACAGACACCAGCCCTCAGCCTAAGGTGGTCAGATAGGCACATTTTAGAGGACACTTATGAGAAATACAGGTTGCAGGGCTGCATTGGCATCAATGCAGCCCTGCAACCTGTATTTCTCATAAGTGTCCTCTAAAATGTGCATATCCGACCACCTTAGGCTGAGGGCTGGTGTCTGTTTGCTACTTGGGTGCTGGTTGAAGAAGCTTATTGGGCCCACCTGATTTTTACCTTCTTCTCCTCCTCCTTCTCAGGTATCCACGGTTAGGAGGTTTTTCCTCATATTTAACAGAAATCTACCTTCAAGGCAGTTTGAACCCATTATTTCTTGACTTGCCCTCTGTAGAAATGGAGAACTGTTCCATGCCATCTTCTTGGTGGCACTCCTTTAGATATTTGAAGACTGCTCTCATGTCTGTCTCGCTCCCCTTAATCTTCTTTCCTTTAGGCTAAACATACCTAGTTCTTTCAGTCTTCCTTTGCAGACTTTTGATAGGACTTTCTTTTCAGACCCTTTATTATCTTTCCTGCTCTCCTCTGAAGCCACTCCAGTTTGTCTTCTTAAAATGAAGTGTCCAAACCTGGACACAGCACTCTAAGTGAGGTCACTCTCAGCAGTGCCGAATATGAATATGAATTACTTCTCATAACTTGTTTGTAGTCTTAGATGGAGCTAGGAACTAAACTCATTCAGAGTGCCTTACACCCAAGGTCTCCCCGGCCAGGAGTGGAGTGGACTGGAGAGCTCATCACTGCTAATCTGAAGAGACTATTTCACCCCATTCACTCACTGGGTTGGTTGGCACAAATTGTGAGTAAGCTCTCAAAACTCTTGTCTAACAGAAGATGGGATCACAGGAAGAAACGCCCAGTGAATTCCTTCCTTCCCCATGGGGAAAAACATGGGTCTCATCTTCTGAGCTGTGACTGGAGTTGGCCTCTGACCCCTGCCAGACAGGGGGAAGGTGTCTGCTCTGAAAGACGAGCCTGTTGAGCCGCAGAATGAATAAAGCCGTGGAAAGGGGAGAGCAGAAAATGTTTTATCCAAAACATATGTTTTTGCCACTATTCTAGTTATCTGAGATATTTCCTGCATGTTTGTTGCTATGGCAACTGGCCCAGCATGAAAGGCCTATTTACTAGGCCCTAGGATAAGAAACAGCCATGTGTTGTCAATTTTAAAGTTCTCTCCCCCTCTCGAGTAGTCCCCTCTGCTGCATTCCCGGATGGTACGGAGCCTAAACCCCGAGACAAGAACCATCCCTCTCTTGCACATCACTCCCAAGCAATTTTGTTTTTCCTTGAGTGAGGCTTTCCTGGCTCTGTGTAGAGAGCGGCTGGGCAAGGAGCCATGGTGGGATGGGGGGCTCTGCTTTGAAGGAAACGTTGAGAAAAGTGTCTGGTGCCTGAGAGCAGCGATTAGAACAGGAGAGGCTCTGAGAGCGGAGAGGAGTGCAGGGGTGAGTGACCACTTCAGCTCTGGAGGCAAAGCCGGTAGGTATACTGAGGCAAAATCCCCTTCCAAATCTCCCTCTGGGGTTCGCCGTCTAGGTACAGAGGGTGTCCAGCTAACCTGTTTCCTAGTCATGGGTGAAGGAGCGGGCTGTTTGTCTTGCTGCCCAAAGCAAAAGGCTTCTCGACAACCAAACCCTAGGAAAATATGTGGTCTGGGAAGCTCACAGGCTGCATGGATCATCAGTGGGATTGGCATTTTGGCTTATGCTTTAATTCAGAACAGGAAGCTCAGAAAATTCTCACTGTAATGTTCAGCGGGACTAATGAGTTCAGGAGCAAATCTGGATCCTCACGCAGGATCATCATCCAGAAGTGAAGAACATGGAAATGAACCCCAACACAGTTCAACTTGAAAACTCTCACCATGGAAGACCCTGTTTCACAAGCCTAGCCCTTCCCACCTCTTAACCTCTGTCCTGACAGAAATCTCTGAGAGGGAGTGGGGGTCTGTGAACCCACAAGGAATTGCTTCCTGTGTCAGGAGACTGTTCAGGATAACAGGACATGTGCTGAATAATAGGACAGAGATGGGCATTTGCTTTCATTCAGGATGCCAACAGGTTGTTGAATAGCTTGGGTCAAGACACATCAGAAGCTCTTAGCCACTCCAGCAGGTGCAATCCTGCCAGCGCCCTGCTCTTATTAACACCAGTCCATGTAACGGGCCCTGAACTATTGTCGAAGCACCCCCCCAATCAAGACTCAGACAACAAAGTTGGGTTAAACTTGGCTGCATTCTTTATTTACAACCAATTATAATGAAATAACAACGGCCGGTGGGGGCAATTGCACCTAGCAATTTGGGTCCAGTATGCTAACTAATCTTATAACTTATTAACTCCGGTACTGGCCTGGATGTGCCTTCCAGTGTCAGTACCCTTGATCAAACAGTCCCTTCCCTCGACAGGTCATTGCAAATGGCCGAAAGGAGGGACAAGCCCAGCTGCGGGCATGAGTAAGGAGTCTCGTGCCTGCATGGTGTGAGGACAGTGCTTGTCCCTACACACCCTGCTAATCCACTGCTCCCAGGGCCGTGACCCCAGTGCATGCTGTGCCCCGCATTACACCCGAGGTCACCTCCCCATCTCTTAAGGAGATGACTCAACATTTAAACTTATGCCTATTTACCTATAATAGCATACTGGACCCCTGCAGAGTGCGACAATCTTGCCTTCTTGGCTGCATAATTGTCTGCATGCCTTATCCGAATTATTCATCGTTTCAATACTTCCAGATTACCCTATTTACTTAAAGAATTCAGAACCGAATCAAAAGTCAAATTAAATTAAACAAACAAAATTAGACGAGCTTAAAATTGTAATTAACCTATTAAAACCTATTCTGCACTGCTGAGGAGGCAAAATAAGCGATCCTATAACTGGTTGCTCGCCAAAAACTCCTCCTTGGCTCCTCTAAAGGCAACCATCCAAGACAACAGTGCTAGAGGGGAGGTGGGTGGGGCTGCCTCTTTGCCTTCACGCTCTGAACTGCCGCTCTCCGCGGCGTGCAGGAGGCTTGCCCCGCCTACAAGGGGCGTGTCTCCAGAATTTCCCCGTGGAGCGCGTCTGCGCACGCGCGGTGGGGAACAAGCTGCTCCTACAGCCTTCGGTTTCTGCAGCGGCGCCTTCTAACAGGCGCCGCCGCGCGGCCCCCATACGTAAGTCTTTTTGCGGCCAGAGGGAGGGGCCCGACAATTGGCCCGTCGCCGCCATTTTGGCCGGCGAAGGGGGCCTTCTCATCAGCAAACGGGAACGTAGCCTTCCCAAGCAGTTCTTCATAGAAGGGGATGTTAGTTTGGGGATATGTTTAACGGGGGTGGAATTATAGCTATTGCCTTTAGGGCTGCTGTTGAAAGAGGCTTTGGTGGGGGGATATTTGGGATGTACATGATGGATGCTGTGCTCTGTTGTGTTTGCTATATGCTGATTGAGGGGTGGGCTGCAGAAAATGGTGCCATTGCTGCATTAGCACTTGATCCACAGGTGAGTGTGTCCATGTGCTGCACTGATTCCATGAGCATCTATGTATGCAAAGGTGTGTACAGAAGCTGAGTGTATATGATCGCTTTGGGGGGCACGGGTATTGTGGCTCAAGAGAGTATGAATAAGCCTTTCCAAGATACACATTGGAGCTCCAAAGGGATTGTGCCCAGGATTCTGTGTTACGAGCCAGGGGTCCCACATAGCCATGCCCAGCAGGGCCGTACCTAGGTTGGAATGGGCCCTGGTGCAAAAGATGGATTGGGCCCTCACACACACACACGTCCCAGTATCAGGGTATGCAAGTGAACCAGGGAGTGTGGGGCCCCCAGGCTTGTGGGGCCCAGTGCAGCTGCAGCACCTGTCCTTATCATATAGACTTTTCCTATGGACTGTGACCAATACCTCTACTCCAGTGTGTATCAATAATGGACAAATAGGTACCAAGTACCAAACAATTGCTCTTTTGGTGTAAAGAATTTTTCTCTCTCTCTATGTGCCTTCCTGTCTGTGTATCTGTCTGTCCACCCTATATCTGTAGTATCCATCATGTCTCAATTTTGAACAATGGGCACAATCTACAAGCCACCTACTCCAAAGTAAGCTTACTCCTTGAAAGCTTCAATGGGGCTACTTCAAAGTAAGTGGCTTGTGGCTAAGGCGAATTAAGCATGCATGGGAACTGTCCAGAGTGGATTCTGCTCCACCCCTCTCTGAGGTGCTAGGAGGGTCTGTTAGTTGGGGCTATGGGGGAGCTGTCATCATTTTTCCTCTCCTGATCTTGCCTTTTGCATAGTTCTGACTTGTTACACGCCCAAGGAAGGACCCTGTGAGGCCTGAAAGCTTGCATAGTCGCTCACCAACAGAAGTTGATCCAATAAAAGAGATGATCTGTATGGCTTTGTCTCCATCTCTTGCCTTTCTTGTCTCTCTTTCACATCCCCTCTTGCACTAGGAGCCTTCTGATTTTGATCTCCATATCAAGTCTGGACTGGGCCACTACAGAATAGAAGAAAGCTGATTTCCTTAAGCCCTGTCCTAGAAGGAGGCTGAGCAAAGAGTCATTCCAACCAAGACCAGTATGTACATAGAGTGCACTTTGCTGCCTGCCACATGCCCATAGATTACACCACAGAGCTGCTTGCCGAGGTGGCTCTGTCTCTCCACAGTTAGAATCAAAGAATCCTAGAATCTTAGAGTTGGAAGTGTCCTCAGAGGTCACTTAGTCCAACCCCCTGCTCAATGCAGGAAATTCACATCTACAGCATCCCTGACAGATGGTCACCCAGCCTCTGTTGGAAAACCTCCACCAAAGGAGAACTCACCACTGCCCTAGACACACTACAGCTGACATTAACAGCCACACTGAATACCAAAACCATTTAGCCACTTTGAATCAGGTCTGATGACGTAGATACAAACTGCTATTCAGTTTCCACTTTGTTCCTGAAAATGAAGATCCATGAAGGTTATTTCAGCTTGGTTATTTTGATCATTTTATTCACTTCAGTATTTCACTTCCTTCATTTTGGTAGTATTAGTGCTGTTGTGCACGTGGTGCACTATAGCATCCCTAGGTGCACTATAGTGCTAATACATACTCAACGTGCATTAGATTAGGGCCCTGGCCATGCTGGTGATAGCAGTTGTAGCCCCTCCTTAAGAAATCAACACTGGACATTGATGGGGATTGACTTTCTGGCCAGCAGCTCCCCCGTTTCCAGACTTCCCCTTTTGAGTAAAGTTTCCTGCCAACTCCAGGTGTACCTTGAGGTTATCAGATTTCTAGACCCCTGCTGGTCTGGTTTCTGACCTGTGTGTGGTACTGAGATGTTGCTTGTGCCTTGGTCAACAATCTTTACCTAGAGATCCATCAAGGGAATCAATTGTACCCTTTCGATACTTTGGGCCCATCATTATAGTGGTAATTGTGCCAAAATGAATTAACTGGAATTCTGAATCGATAAAAATAATCAAATATGTGAATATAATTTTGGTGGCAAATAATTATTCTGATATTCTTATTATGTATCTAAATTTTTTAGTGTTCTAAGTGCTTTACAATCCGTATCTAGTTCACCTTCACAACAATCCTGTCATTATTGCTCCCATTTTACAGATAGGGAGCGGAGTCACAGCAATTTATCCAAGGCCACCCAGTGAGTTCATAGCTCAGAAAGGATATGAACTCTCCGTTCCCAGATCTAAGAGCAATATCTTCTCCAATAAGCTACACTGGCTCTTCATGTAGGCTGAAGATATAAATAACGTATAAATATTTGCAAATACAAAAACATATCTCTCTCTCTCGCTCTCTCTCACTCACACACACACACACACACACACACACACACTGTAGTTATGTGGGTTTCTTTATGATCTTCCTCTGGACATGTACAGGTCCATGTATGGACTAAGGGCATTTGTGGTGAATAACATGAGGTTAACAGTAAAACTTCCAAGCAATACTGGGGAAATAATTGTACACAATCAGTGATGAAGCCCAAAACACTCAGGTTAGGTGTAACTGGCCCTAATTGGAAACCATATCCCTGGCAAAGTAGTGCAGCAGTTTCATATGGCGGGAGGGGCGGGATACAAGTTTTAAATAAATAAATAAAATAAAATATGGTTGCGTTAATGATGGACTATAGTGAAGTGTAAGTGTAAGCCGGGACTCAGTCACATTTACTGGTGTGAACACAGGTCCCTGCGTGTAAGAAGAGGTTGCCCTTGAGAAGTGTGTCTGGGTCCAGGCTCACTTTCCTCTGTGTCCTGGACTCTCCTGCTGTAGCACATCACTGTGCACATCTCTCGCCACGATTATTGTAACCTCCTTCTCACTGGCCTTCCCCAGTCTCACCTTTCTCCCTTCATCTCTGTCCAAAACTCTGCTGCCAGGGTCATCTACCTCGCCAGTCACTTCGACCATGTGCAGCCCCTCCTCTCTTCGCTTCACTGGCTTCCCCTTCCTGAACGAATCCTACACAAGCTCCTAGTCTTCACCTAAAAAGCTCTTCACAACCTTGCTCCCCCCTACCTCTCTGCACTTATCGCCCTCCATACTCCAGCCCGTGCACTTCGCTCCTCCTCTGTCCCCTCTCTCGCCCTTCCACACCTTCCCTGCTCCCCTAAGCGCCTTCGTCCCTTCTCACTTGCTGTCCCCCATGCCTGGAACTCCCTCCCTGTCCACATCCGCCTTGCCCCCTCCCTTCATACCTTCAAATCTCTCCTTAAAACTCACCTCTTTCGCTCTGCTCTGTCTGACTCTTTATCCTGCTGAGCCACTATTCCTATACCTACGATCGGTTTACCCTTATCCTTGCAACATGGACCTCCCTGCTGTCATTCTCATCGTAACCAAGCCAAGTACGTGCACTTGAGACCTCGCATCTTCATGAATGTTAGACCCCTTGTCTCTCCCTCTGTTCCCCTTCCTAAGTCTCTCCCCCAGCTCCTGTCTCTCAGATTGTAAGCCCTAGGGGCAGGGACCATGTCTATTTTATTACTTTGTAAAGTGCCAGGTACACTGCTGGCGCTATATAAATGTTTGTTAATAATAATAATAATAATAATAATAATAATAATCACTGCTGTGTAGCAGAGTTCTTTGCATTCCCATGCAAAGCCACTCACCTTTCTTTCGCCTAGCAGACTGAGGCTTGATGAGATCCAATGGATGTCAAGCAGAA
The DNA here is from genome assembly GCA_003113815.1 of Sphenodon punctatus. Lineage (NCBI taxonomy): Eukaryota > Metazoa > Chordata > Lepidosauria > Sphenodontia > Sphenodontidae > Sphenodon > Sphenodon punctatus. Next base: position 2,539,602 of record QEPC01011926.1, on the reverse strand, counting down.
GGTAGACAAGTTCAGACTAGAAATAAGGCACAGGTTTTTAGCAGAGAGGGTGGTTAACCATTGGAACAACCTACTTAGGGATATAGAGGCTAAATCCAGAATCAGTGTCTCACAGAGAGATATGGCCTAGTTCGGCCAGAAGTTATTGGACTTACGACAGAAACCATTAGGTGCTTTGTCTCAGGAGGTCAGACTAGATAATCATAATGGCCCCTTCTGGCCTGTGGGGTTTTTAGACAAGACACTACTCGTATGGGAGGGCAATAAACTCTGTGAGTTTCTGAGTCTCACAGAAATGTCTGTGTGTTAATGAGCATCCATAAACCCTAGATATATCAAAGGTTTCTGAATGTGCATTTGAAAACTCCTGAGAGACTCACGTGAATTGCTTGTCATGCACATCTAAAAATGCCCTGACTGCGATTCTTGTAGGTGTTTCCCATCTAGATGTGACGATGCGATCCTGTGATCCCCAGAGCTGCCTTCTTTGTTGCGGGAGAAGAACGATTGCCAGATATTACAAACCCCTGAGATTTTCATGCACGTCTGAAAACACCCTGTGAAACTCCAAGTTTCTCATTTGCCAAGTACTTTGGCTCCAGTCCTCAAACTAACCTGCATATGCTGCCCTGTTCATTTCAGTGGGGCTTGCACCCATGCAGCACTTTAAGGATTGGACTGTGTGTGTTTCTTTTAAGTGACTCCTGGCAAACCAATAGCTCCTGCTATCCCTCAAGGGCTAGTATGCCAAGAGGAATTCCTACATGTGTCCGGCTTGGGCAAGGCCCAGTGTGGAACTGGAGCCAAAGCAAACACCCTCCCAATCATCCCTTGGAGGATAGGCCGATCCCTTGCAAAATTAAATATCTTGGGATATTAAAAACAAACAGAGGGCAGGGGTTGGGTTGAAATAAACAGCCATTCCTCACCAAGCAGAAATACTGCATATCCATCCAGCTAGGCTAGATGGCATTTCTTCACTGGCTTAGAGGCATTAGGAGAATGATTGGTAAATTCCGCACATGATTTTCTTTCTTATGGGGCTAGCTCATTCCACCCACTTTACCTACAAGCCTGAAGTTCTGTGTTCATCCCAAACTATGGGCCTTGTCTAAGCGTGTTTTTAAACAAGCAAGGTAATGGGGGGTTTCCGTGACTGCTGAGTGGCTCTGCCGTGGAGCACCAACTCAAGTGGAGTGTGTGGGAGCGATTCAAATGGGCAGCTCCCAGGGTGGCCATCACAGCCACGGAGGCAGCCCCCATGCACTCCCCCTACCCCAGACCATGGGGGAGGAGGAAGCATGCCGGGCTGGCCTTGCAATTGACATGTCCCCAGCATCAGTACTAGGGAACCCAGGCTCCCCAGTGCTCCTGGCTAGTTTTTGTGACTTGCAAAGGCCGCTTCCCCCACCCACAGTGCCTCTGATCAGTGATCTCTGTTCACTGGTGTGGACAGCTGCCCCAGTTCATACAGGCATGGGCTTTGTGGCTGCCCCTTGGCATGGAGCTATTCGGCTTGTCCTGCATAGAGCATTCTGAATTTCCCAGCAGTGCTCCATGCGTGGCCATGAGTGGGTGCTCCGTGGCTCACAGGAGTGCGCATCCCCCCCACTCCACCATCAGCAGGCTGGTCAGCTTCATGGCTCCTGGATGGCCATGTTAGGTAGCATCTCATCTAAAAACATCCTAACATTTACATTTGGCATGGAGGATGGTGTGGTCATGAGTGGGTGTATGTATCCTGTGCTGAGTGAGTCTATAAAGATAACACCTTTGTCAGTGTTGTAGCAAGAATATAGTGGGTCCGTGCTCACATCCCAGTTTTGAGTCCCAGAAGGGCAGGAGGTGGCCCTCCTTAGGGGACTCCTAGCCAGCCTTGGCCTCCACACAAAGATGATGGCACCGCCATGACTCTCAGCAAGCCCTACCCCCAGAACAGCAGCAACCTCACTAAGGAAATTGTAAGAGGGAGGAGGGCCAGCACCCCACCCCTGCCCACTCTGGAAACTTACTTCTTGGCAGGGGACTTTGCAAGGCAGAGTGTTGTCCGCGTCCTCCCCTGCCCATTCTGAAAATTTCCTAGCGTTGCTCACACTGTTTGCAAAGGGTAACCCAACCAAGCCCCATTGCTCCATGGTAGCACCTATGCCCGTGGTCACTTGTCAGCGATTAACAAGTAATTGTCCAGTAATTTACAGTCTCACAACGATTTGCTAGAGGGCTGTTGATGGGTAGCTAAGCTTTCTGCCTGCTCTGCTAGAGTCCTCGGTTCTGGTTCTCATTGTAGCCTTCTATAGACTCTCAGATGGCTTACATGTAGAAACTAAGGTAGATAGTTCATAGTTCCTTACTTTGTGGGATAGGGCATTATTTTTTTTTAAATGGAGCTTTGTATAGGAAACGCAGTCAGTGGGGTGACATTCAAACTCATGATCCTGTTGCCCCAGTTCAGGGAATACCCCTCACCCCCCCGCCCCCCCAACACTTAAACCGCACCAGTGGTACTTCTGGCATCCAGCTCCTTCCTCCACTGTGTCTTTGTCGCAGCACCCCCCCAATGAGACACAGAGACGAAGTATTGGGTTAAACAGGCCACACTCTTTATTGATAGTTATCAAGACGGTGGGTGATTGCCCACGCAATATGGGTCCAGTATGCTAGCTAATTAACTCTTATTAACCCGAAACTGGCCAGGATGTGCCTTCCCGTGCCAGCTCCATCACAACCAAGGCTCCCCTTCGACAGCACCCTGGCTCTGGCCGAAAGGGGGAGCATCCCAACTGTGGGCTTGAGTAAGGAGGTAGGTACCCGCTAAGTCAGCAGACCGTGCAGGTACTTACTGACGAAACTGCAGTACCCCCCCCAGGTAAATAACCCCAGTGCATACTGCCTGCGCCTGGCACTGGGTGTCACCTCCCCATCTCTTAAGGAGATGACTCCTTTCAATTCCTAACCTAATTGACCTACTATAGCATACTGGACCCCCGCCACCAAGGGGGAGTCCCTAGGGGGCTCCCCCGACACCCACCGCCTATACCTCCAACAATGTCATCAAATGTTGGGACAATAGTGCTAAGTATAATTCATTGCCTCTTGCAGACAAGTGCACTCCATCCCCACGGAAAAGGTCAGGCCGTGTATAAACAATGTCCCCATGTCGTATACTCGTTCCTCCTATGCTGAGAATCCACTTCCCAATTTCTCTATTGATATTCCTCCTTACTTTGTCAATTTTTGCTGGTTTGATTGGGGAATTCCATTTAATCCTTGGCACTAAACTGGTCCAAACTAACTTAACTTCATTGAATAAACTCTTAACTTTCACTAAATCTTTCTTAATTTTTATTATTAAATTAACTCCCTTCTTTGCCGGGATGTCGTTTTCCCCTAAATGAATGATTATTATATTCGGTGCCCTAGCAGCTCTGTCCCTCAGGGACTGTAATTTTGGTATCAATTGATGCCATCGCATGCCTCCTTGCCCACACCAATTAACTATTGCCTTGCCTCCAAGGCCTGGTTGGTACCCCCATTCAGACTCGTCAGCAGCCTTGCCGGCCCATCGCACCAGGCTGTGACCCACGATCCAAACCGATTGCCTTGCCGCAATGGATACCCTAGGCCCTAGTGTGGGAGAAAAATATTTATAGTTAATGCTGACAAGGCCGAATATACTTCTTGTAGGCGCCAGAACGCCATCGACCTATTGCTTTAATGGCTTCAGATGGTAAGCCTGCTGCTGCAGCTGTTGTGGCAGCTCCTATCCTGAATGAGTGGGATCCATACTCCCCGGGGGCTAGTCCCAGCTTAGCCAAGGTAATTTTTAATAGTGCTGTGAATTGATAGGCTGTCAATGGCAAGCCATTTGCATGTCTAAATAATATTCCATTCCCTGGTGGGCGGATACTGATGAAATTCGTTATTTGTTCAACAGGACAAATTCCCCGTTGTCCACACCTAAACAGCTCGACATCTATTCCCCTACTCCTCTGATCGGTCTTGGATCGCCTCAACCTCAATATGACTTTTAAGGGGGTGCATTTAATATCTTCAAACAAGAGGGCCCGCATGCTTTGATCTTTCTTGGAGGCCGGAACTATCTCACTTATTCTGAAACCTCCAAAATAGGCCGTTACATAAGCGGTGGTAAACAATTGGGTTTCGAAAGCATCATGGCATACTACGGGCAAAGTACTGACAATGCGCACCAATACGGGGGTGGTTATAGGGGCCCGTCTATTGTTGGGGTGCGGGGCTGACCTGGCCCAGCTCTCCATCATGTGCTTTATGTAGAAACCCTTGTCCGGTGAAGGGTATCCATTCATTCTACTGATGAATGTAAGGGCTGAGACTTTCCCCCCAATTGTGCCCGGTGCCAACCCCCTCCGTCGTAGTGCCATGGCAAATTGAAGAACTTCGGGTTCTAAAATGGGGAAGCCAGTCTCCCATCCCTTACTGACTCTAAAGCTTTGAAAATCACGAAACGCCCTACCGTAGGCTGCCCGGGTTCTAGGGGCGAGGGAGCCCCCAATGGTATTTTGCAGTTCTAATTCCCAAGGCTCCAAAGCCCCGGTGGCATGGGGTCGGGGAATTCTCTGGCTTCCGGCGCTAGTTCCCGGAATCGCTTGATCTGAAAGCGAGAGAGGGCATCCGCTATGCCGTTGTTAATGCCCGGGACATGGCGTGCTGTGAACAATATATTGTTTCTCAAGCATGTCTGAACCAATGCCCGCACCAGTGACATGACGCGGGTGGACCGAGAGGACAGTGTGTTGATTATGTGGACAACTGCCAAATTGTCGCACCAGAATAATACTGTGCGATTGGCAAATTGATCCGTCCACAGTAGTACTGCTACCACTATGGGAAACAACTCAAGGAATGTTAAATCCTTCGTGACACCCACCTCATGCCACTCCGGCGGCCATGGCTGGGCACACCACTGTGTCCTAAAGTACACCCCAAACCCCGCTCCCCCTGCAGCGTCAGAGTGGACCTGGAAATCGTGTTGTAGCAAACACCTCTCCCTCCAAAAACTAACGCCGTTATAGTCAGCCAGGAATTCAATCCATGTCTCGAGGTCCTGCCTAATGTCATTCGTTATCCGGATTCTATAGTGGGGCTGTAATTCTCCTCTAAGCTTAACATACAGCCTGGACAGGAATGCTCTGCCGGGTGCAACAACCCGGCAAGCAAAATTAAGGCTGCCCACTAGGGATTGCAAAGACCGAACGGTGACTTTTCGGGAGTGGCTGCATGCCTGAATTTTCTTTTTTAATTCCTCGAGTTTGTTCTCGGGTAGGCAGGACAGTCTCTGTTCTGTGTTCAATTCTATCCCCAAGTATGTTATTATTACCGATGGGCCCTCTATTTTGTCGGGGGCCAGGGGTATGCCCAATTCGTCAGCCATTTCCTGGAACAGTCGAAGTGCGATAGCGCACTCGGCTGATCGAGGCGGGGCTATCATCAAGAAATCATCCAGATATTTGGTTATCTCCCCGCCCTTCCACCTTTGTTTGAAGATCCATTCAATGAGAGAACTGAATCGTTCAAAGGCGGAACAGGAAATAGAACACCCCATAGGCATGGCCCGATCATAGTAATATTTGCCCTCGAATTGGAAACCAAGGAGATGAAAACTTGTGGGGTGCACCGGTAGCAATCTAAATGCTGACTTAACATCGCATTTTGCCAAGAGTGCACCCCTTCCCATGTTCCTAGCCTTCTCGACCGCCTGGTCGAAGGACGCATATCTGATGGTTGCCAATTCCTTGGGTATGGCATCGTTCACTGAGGCGCCCCGAGGATAGGAAAGATGATGAATCAGGCGGAATTCGCCCGGGGTCTTCTTTGGTACTATTCCCAACGGGGAGATAATTAGGCCATGCATAGGGGGATGGTCAAAAGGGCCCGCGACCCTGCCCTCTTGTACCTCCTTATCTAATTTATTCTTTACCAACCCTTCGTATCCTACTATGGATTTCAGGTTTTTTACCTGCCCGGTGGGGAAAACCGTGTTAGCTGGGATCACGAAACCCTCTCTAAAGCCCTGTATTACATAATCAACTTCGGGCCTATTTGGGTGTGCTCGGAGGGCCGACTCTAGGACATCTACCTTAATTGGCGTCGGCCCCCTTTTGGGGACGAGGCACTGGCGGGGCCCCCTGGCTGCTTTTTCCTCTACCCCCTCCGGGGGTGAAACGGCCTCCCCCACCTCGCTGCCGGGGCCGGAAACACGTGCTCTCGGGGTGGCCCCCACCACAGCTCGAGCACGCGTGCCGAAACCTGCACTGTTGTCGGTTGCAACGGCCTGCCTGATTATACTCCCAACACGGGCCGGGGCCTGCCTGCACTCTCCTACGCCCTTCCCCTCGGTACGGTTCATTGGCAGGTGCAACCCCGCCTCGCACTAGAGGATGACCGCTGTCTGACCTGGGCGCCTTCGTGGCGTCAACCATGCTCTCCAACCAGATATCCGGAGCATGATTGTCCCATCGCAAACCGGGTGTGTTCGCTGCCCTATGACGAAATGCTTCGTCATAGCGCAGCCAAGCCCCTGGAGGACCCGTCCCCTGCGCCCTACGGACAATGTCGGCGTACTTATGGAGCTCCAAACCTCGACTTGGGTCGGCCTGCATAACTACACCCATATATATAGCGAACGCTGAGGTCCAGTTCGCCCAATTGCGGTCAGCTTTAGGGCGCCTGAATCTTTCCTTGTCCTTATCCCCTTCAGGTTCTGAGTGATCCACTATCGGATCACTAAAAAGGAGGGCAAACAGGTCCACGTATTCCCCACTCCATATCCTGTCTTTAGTTGCCACTGTTAAGTGGCTCCCAAATGGAGCCGCCACGGCCGTAATAACCCCCCCTGGTGGACGGATAACTGGTGCCACCCCAGCCCCGCTACTGGGTAGTGCTGGGCTCGGGGTTGTTACTGGAATGGGAAGGGGGGGTGTATCATACATATTCCCCCCTGCGCCCTTTGCCTGGTACAATTCGGTGGCCCCCCCCATATGAAGGGGGTGGCGAACTGGGTACACCCATGCCCATTCTCCCTGTACCTGCATGAGCCGCGGGCTCATAGGGTCTGTTGCAGGTGGGGCTAGGCCCACGTGGGACACTCCCGTAGGGGTGACTCCTTGTATCATTGGCCGCTGACCCTCTTCCCTACCCCCACATGGCGCCCCCAGTATGCTCCCTCCATAGGGGGCCAGTCCAACCCCGCCTAGCGCGGGTGGTGATATGCTGCTATGCTCACCTTGTTCTGCGTCTGGTTGGGGTGAGGGCATCAGAGGCGGGACTGCAATGTCTGGCTCTTCCCTCCTGCCGGAGGGTCCCTGCATGGCTTCTTCAAGTGCCATGATCCTGTTCCACATTGCAAAATCGCTACTCGCCCCTTCGTCGGCTGGCTCTTCTAGCCGCCTTCGCGTCACTGGGGGTTCAGAACCAGATGTTAATGGTATACCCCCCGGCTCGCCCGCAGTGTTTGCCAGGGCATGAGTGTTCATGGGGGCTCCCAGTGCCGCTGGAGCTGTCCGCCCCACCCCTTGGGAGAAGTACTGGGCTAGGCCTGGGATGCCTAACTGGTCCCCTTGTGCGCCCATATCCCTGGGCACCCCCACTGGGCCTGGACTAAGAATTTGTGACACTGAAATGGTGGCTGCTCCCTGGGCCTCGCTCTGATATCCAAGCATGGGTGGAGGGGGGAACCCTTGGGTCGTTGCTATGGGCTGGGGGGGGATTGCAGTGATGGGCCCTTGTGGTTGCCTAGCCCCTGCAATCAGTGCACCCACCCCAAATCCCGTCACGTCCCGGAATCGCGCCGGGGGTGACACCACCCTCCTCCCTCTCCTGGGACCCTCCACTGGGGGCGGGTTCACCGCCCCCACCCCTCCCTGGGGCTGGCCCTCAATGAGACGCAATTGGCGCGTGCCCTGGGGATCCAGTCCCATTGCCCCAGGTGGGGGCGGGGGCAGTACCTGCGCCCCCAACAGTAAGCCAGGTGGGGGCAGTCCCATTGCCCCAGATGGGGGCGGGGGCAGTATCTGCGCCCCCAACAGTATGCCAGGTGGGGGCAGTCCCATTGCCTCAGATGGGGGCGGGGGTAGTATCTGCGCCCCCAACAGTGGAGGGGGCTCTATCTGTGAGGGAGGTGCTTGGCCACGGGCCTGGAGCATGGCCTCGCACACCGCGAGGCGTTCCAAAAGCTCAGCCCGGGATGGGACCCCCTCCCCTTCCCCCGCGCGCCCCCCTTCCTGAATCAAACTCCTCGCCGCTCCTCTTCTCTTGTTGCGGCCCATTATAGCGCCGCGTGAAAGAAAACGGCAGCAAGACAAGCCCCTTGCTGCTTCCCTGCTTGGCGCTCTGTTCAAACTGCCGCTCGCATGCGGCCAGCTGGACTCCACCCCGCGTCAAGAGGGCGGGGCTTGATGACCTCATCGCGCAGCGTCTCTGCGCATGCGCACCCCCCCCATTGCCGGGCGGATCCACGAGGCCGGAAGCACACCGCAGTGCCCGGCCGCTCCCATCCTTTCCGCTCCTCTCCGCCTCTCCTGGACGGGGGCCGGACAATTACCCCGTCGCCGCCATTATGGCGGCGAAGGGGGCTTGCCTCGCGGGAGTCACCGTCACCACCCCGCCATCAGGTGTGAATGAGGTCTTACTAATTCTCTCTCACACTGGATTTCAGCACTGGTGTGCAGGAGCGCAGCTCTGGCCTGCATTTCAGATGCCAAAGTTTCAGTATTTGTTTGAGGGGCTATGCTCCCCAAGTCCTGGTGAAACTCCACGCGCATGCCCCAAACCCACACAGCTAAAATATCAAAGTCAATTGCCAATGCTACGGATTCAGGGCCCAGCCCAATGTCCTCTGAAAGCAACAGGCAGAATCCTGTTGATGTAAGCAAATGCTGAGTCAGCCCTTATATGAGAAATGCAGACATGAAAATGATCCGGGGTGCTGCTTCGCAACAGAGATAATTTTTCTATCCCTACGGCAATATTTTACCCAGCAATTGCTCAAGATGAAATCCCTGTGGATTTTATTTCTCTTCTCTGTCTGATAAAATGGGACATAAATCTTAGTTTGCTGGAACAGACTCTGTGGCTGACTCAGTCTGTTTCCCGGATTCAGAAAGCCAGATATTCAGAGCCGTGATTCAGTCCCCCAACAAGTCATGAGGCATTTCAAATAATACATTTGGGGGTTTGTTTATTTTGCCTTCTGGTTTTAGAGCCCTTGGGTTAGCTTTCAAGGTTTTCTCCATAATAACAAGGACAAGAAACTATCTGGGGTTTGTTTCTAATCTAAGAGAAATGCCAGATGAATTTCTTGCATGATCTATTGACGCCAGGAGTCAGCCCGTACGGAATAATATTGTTAGGCTCCCAATAAAACCAGGAGCATTTGCAATGCGACAGTGCATCTGAGCACGTGCAGCAAAACCTTGGCTATAAGGGCAGAGGCCAAATAAGGCACATGACACAGTTTGGGCCAATTAACATCAAAAGAAATCTATGCAGCTCAGAGAAAGGGATGAGAATGATGATTTCACAGACTCTTCTGCCACAAACTGGACATTTCTTTAAGGCTGTAAAAACAAACCCAAATGATCAGCACATGGGAGCAGCAAAATGGACAAGACAGCAACTGAAAGTGGGAACCCAAAGAAGCCTTGTGCCCGGCCAGACATCCCCCTTTAGATACCTGGCTGCAAAGGGGTGGGGGGAGCAAGAAAGGGAGGAAAAGGTGACTGCCTGACCACCAGGGATGAAATCCCCAAGTAAGGGGGATGCAGTACATGACAGTGGCCACAACTTGGAGACAGGATGCTAAGCTCAATGAACTCTTGGTCTGACCCAGTGTGGCACTTCTTACGTTCTTATGAGTTGTGGGGAGAGGAGCTTGCACTGCTGGTGTTTGGGACCCATGGATGCCCACAACCAAAGGTGGGGGTGGGAGTAATAAGCCCTTGTGCCTCCTCCCACCCTACCCCAGCCAGCTATACCACTGGAGCAATAACACCCTAGGGTCACATTTTCACACTATTCCACACAATCAGAATGAGCTTTTAGAATGAGAGTCACACAGACCCACAGGACTACAGGAGCTGGGACCAGTCCCAATGAAAGAAATTTTGGGGCCCTGGTACACAGTTCCCTACCTCCTACCATCATGGGTTTTGAAATCAATTTTTGAAGACCATATTGGTACTTCATTTACACATATGTTACTTGCAATTGTTATTTTACTCATCGTAATGCATATTAGGAAACAAAATTCTTGTATTTGGGAGGGGGCACTGAGCTTGGGGGTCTGGGACAATTGTGCCCCCATTCCCTTACCATATCAGTCCTGGTCCTGGGTCCCTACCATGTGCAGGTGGGATCATGGCCTGACTGATACTCCCTGTCCCTGCACTTTGCATGTCTCTGTTGCCGCCTGGGGATAGTCGAGGACTGTCTGGGGTCACAAAATGAGCTCACATTGGGAGCCACAATGCCTGCAGAGAAGCTCTGGATTAATGTAGAAAGCCTGACGCTTTTGAAGAGGTATGGATTCTCTATACTGCTCCCTGCAGAAGACATCGAAGCATGTAAGATCTGTAAAAAAAGAAAAGAAAGAAAAACCAAAAACCCACGGCATGTCCTTGAATACCTGCACCCCCACTGCACGTATCAGCCAGCAGAGGAGAGCTCTGACTCCTCCGAGCTGTGAAATATCATGGCCCGCTGAACAGCATTTTATGAGATGCTGTGTGCAAGAGCAAGGCTGCAGTTCCTTCCAAAGCAGTCGTGGCATGTGCCAGTGCCCACTGTGCCAAGACAACCAGGGGCTTGTTTATAATAACAGTGTGTGAGCGTATGGAAGAGCAGCCTATAAAAGGCAATGTGGGCTGCTGGTGGGTGGGGAGGAAATGTAAACAGGCAGCTCAAGGTTAGAGGCATCTGCACCAGGGCGCAACAAGGCCCTTGCCTTGCCTCGCCTCCTGGGAAAAACCTGCTGGCGAGCTCAGGAACTCTGAGGGGAGGAGCCCTGTGGTGAGGAGCTTTCAAAGGATCCGTAGCTACTAAGTGTGGAAGCCCATCCTGCAAATAGATTTCCATCCTCACTTTCCCCAGCCCTGGCTGGGTAAAGGCAGAGAGTGGCATGGAAAACATCTGAGCCCATGTGAGTCTCTCCAGGAACCCAGGGCTTAGATTTGACTCCAGCATCCAGGGCTCTGAAAGACCCTGCTGCATCCTGGAGAAGCCCTTTGTGTGAAGGAAGCAGCTGACATGAACAATTGGTCAGTGCTGAATGTGGGGTGGGAAACTTTAATGACCCCACAGCAACTCAGTCATACTTTGATGCAGGAGACAGGCTTGCTTCTCTTTAGCTTCCAGGGTGAACTAGGAAGTGTTGCTTGGGCATTTAGCCCACACTTCTGTTTAGCTTCATGTACTTTGGGAAGCAAGAGAGAGAGTGTTTGCTCTGTTAGTGTGGAGAAAGCAGTTTAGTGGTGAGAACATAGGCCTGAGAGCAGTGGCATCATAGCAAGCTGTGGTGGGCCTGAGATCATGTTCCAATTATGCCCCCACCCCAAAGGACAAGAGGACAGTGTCTTCCTAAGTGGTCGTCCTTCCAAGGAGGCTTCTGGCCAGCTTAAACCTCCCTCCACAAACATACCTTGGCTCCCAGTGAGCCCCCTGGATCAGGAGAAACGTTTTAAGACGGGGTGGAAATAGCACTCCAACGCTGCACACTCTGAAAATTTCTTTCTTGGCAGTAGGGTCCTTTGCAAGTGGCCTGAATACTGCTAGAAGAGTTCAAGAGTGAGCAGAAGCAGAGTTTTGGCCCCGATCCCTCCCCATCCCACTGTGAAAATTTCCTAGCAGTGCACAAGCTGCTTGCAAAGGGCACCCCTAGGGCCCAGGGTTCAACTGAGCCCCCTTGCTCCATGGTAACTACGTCTCTGTCTGAGAGTCAGGATTTCAGGATTGTCTGTCTGCAACACAGCTTTCTTTTGTGGTTTTGGGAAAGTCACTCCACCTGCCTCCGTGTCCCCCTCCGCAACACAAGGCTAATTCTGTGCCACCTCCCAGGCAGGTTGTTTAATTGTGTGCTCTGCTTTGAGATCCTTGATGAAAGCTGAATGCAAATGTGAGTCTCCTAGCAGCGCAGGAATAGGTTTGGCTGTGTTTCCTATTCAGAGGACTGGACAGTACTTGACTGTAAACCAGGCACTCGGGATAAGAAATTGAGAGTGTGAGTTTCCTGTGCTCTGCCACAGAAAACCTGACAGTGATGTCATACATAGCAAAGCATTCCTCCATCACCTTCTCTCTGAAAATCTCTGAGTACTTTAAAATTTGGAATCAATGGGCAAGGCTCAGAAAAGGCTTTGGCAGAGGGGACCCTAAGGGAGGAATCCCATAGGGACTAGGGAAAGACTCTGGTAGCATCAGGTTGCTGCTGGGACACCGGTCCTGTGTGGATCCAAGGACTTTCTGATCGGTGCTGCTGACGCTGCATATCCTCTGCCTGCAAAAGTAACTTCCCTGCATGCTGGGACCATAAACACTTGTCTGTGTTAAAGAGGGTCTCTCCTGCTGCTGCCATTAAGCTTCCCAAGCATACTGTGTATCCCCTACCTCCAGACCTGTCAGCACGTGAAGCAGGAGAGCTTCTTCTCCTGAGACCATGCAGGGATAGTATGGATGTGCACAGAGCAGCTTCTCAAGTGGCAGAAGAGGAGGCAGTTGCTTTGATGATGGAGTCACTAAAATGGGGGTGCGTGTCCTGCTCCTTATAAAGGAATATCTTGTACTAGTGTCTTTAGTACTGAAAGCTGCTGGCTTGACACCCCTGAAGTCTGAGGAACTATGTGTAGTGAGTGGGTGCTGGCAGGAATAGCAGTTGAGACTGCTTCCCTCATCAACCACCACCTTACGGAGAGTAGGGTTCTGGCTTCATTGGTTGTCTCGCTCTGGACCTCTCTTGCTGAGATTGGCAACAAAGAAGCCAACTAATAATGAGTGGGTGGATGAGTTAATGGTGCAGTGGCTGTCAGGCCATATTGTGCCAAACACACAGTGAGGGACAAAGAAAAAAAAAAAGATAAAAACCCACAAAAAGGCTAAAGACACACCAAAACTAGATGCACCTCAGAGGGGAAGCTAAAAACCCTGGAGCCACCCAATAGCCTTCAAAAAATTAAAACGCAGTAAAATCAGTTTTGTCACCCAGAAACAGGGCAAGGCAGACAGGGTCAGTGTTGGGTGTGATTAAGAGCCAGCTGAAATGGTGAGATGTGTACGACCAAATCTTGTCCATTAGGAACAGAACCAAGACCCACCAATTCATGTCATGAAAGCCAGTAAGTAGCCAATTTATGACCTTGATCTCTAGCAGCTCTGCTCCTGGACAGCAGCAGGAATTCTGAAATCCAAATCCTAGATGTCACATGTACGGGGGCCAAAAAGCCCTAAAGGAAATGCAACTAAAGAGGACCCTGGTGGCTAGATCATCTGAAGACACAGATCAGCTGCTGCTAAATGCCAGGAATGACTCCATCCCAATAGCAGAGGAAACCAGAAGCTGTTCAGAGGCTGCTGCTCCGGTCATACAAGTGTGAATCTGGAGTAACTCCAGCTGGGTCTCTCCACACTGTGGCTGGGAGGAAAACCTGCCTCATTATGGGGAGGAGGGGTGCCGTGAGCAGTATGGTGTCCTGTGGCTTTCTGCAAGGTCAGAACCTTGACCTCCAAAGCTGCCACCCCATGGGCTGAAATGTGCTTCCAAAGCAGCCCAGTGAGCTTGGATTTGTGTCCAGTGGGACCATACATTTCTGCTTGGCAGCTAATGGAGCAGCCCTGGAGTGTAATTGGATCCATGGCTGGAATTAAAATAATGGCCTGGTTTATTTAAGACTTTTGATGGATGGGGAATCCCTTTGGGAGATGAATGGCCAGAGCTGGGGCCCTGAAGTCAGTGCTGACAGCAGGAGGCCACCTGTCCTCACTGATCCCAGACTCGCATTCTAATTTGAGCACCTCCTGGTGTGGCTGTGAGCTGGTGGGTTTGAGGCTAACCCCAGAGACCCATGGAGGGCAAGGACAGGCTGTTTGCTTTAGCCCAGAGTCCCTGCTTTCTGTTTGGCTCTCCTTTCAAGTGGCGACTGAGGTTGTGTGTGGCAGCGGGGAGGAGCAAACATGGGGTTAGTGTGGAAACTGGTATTGAACTGCAAGACTGGAGGGAATTCAGAAAGAGAGTAGCACAGGGGCACTAAGGAGATTGGAGAGAGACCCATGCTTCCTCTACATGAAAAAGGGTTGTGGGTCCCTCTCCCCCAACACCACAGAAGATCCTGCTTAACGGGACTCCGCAAGGGCTCTGTGGTGCTGGAGAGTGCAGGGAGGCAGCAGGGCATGGACAACAGGTGGGCTCCTCTGCATTCTCCCTCTGTGGTAGGTTAATGAAGCCTGTAGCTCAAGGGCATAGCTCACTGTGCAGGGCCCTGGACTCAAGGGGAGCCCCTCTCCCAGAGCACTGCTAGGAAATTTTCAGGTTGCATGGGGATGGGAACAGGGCCAACACTCTGAACCCACTCATTCTGAAAATATTCTAGTGGGGCTCCAGATGTTCGCAAAGGGCCACGCTAAGAAGGTTTTTAGGGTGAGCACTGGCCTTATCAACCTCCTTCCTAGTGGGGATGCCGCTCCTCCGGGGGGGCCTCACTGCAAGGCAGGGTAGCACCACAATCTTTGTGGGGGGAGACTAAGGCCGCTTTTAGACGAGCGGCGTGCGATTGTGCATCACCATTGCTCATATTTTGAAACGTCTGCATGATCTAATTAGACGAGACGGAAGTGTATTATTATGCGCATATTACGGCGGTGGCGCATTTTTAAAGTCCGCAAATTAAATAGCTCACAATTGAGCTATTTAATTCACAGATTTTTAAAATGCGCCACCGCCGTAATATGCGCATAATAATCCACTTCCGTTTCATCTAATTAGATCATGCAGACGTTTCAAAATATGCGCAATGGCAATGTGCAATCGCGCGCCGCTCGTCTAAAAGCGGCCTAAGGCTGGCCTGGAGCTGGAAGAGCTGCCAGTTAGGAAGTGTTTGTATAATCCTGTGTTTCACAAGCACGTCTGGTGTACCAGGCTCTACGCTGTGTATTTGAGAACCTGAATGCCTAGGACTCTGACATGAACAGTGAAAACAGGGACTCCTGGGTTCTCATCCTGGCTCAACCACTGACTCCTTGTGTGACGTTGGTCCCCTCTCTGTGCCTCAGTTTCCCTGTCTGTAATTCAGGGCTGTTAGCCACCTTGTGAAGGCAGGAGGCTGCGGTCACTATGCACCTCCTTAGCCAGATGGTGAATGCAAAGCCTTCTTATTGTTAACTAAGAGAATGTTTATTTATTTATTTATTTATTTGAAAACCTTATTACCCTGCCCCTACTACCAAAGACAGCCCAGGGCAGCTTACAATATAAAATATATAGTATATAAAATACATAACAAAAAGGGGCAAAAATGAAAGAGGGAAAACACAGCCCCCCTCTCCCCCCCCAGCCACAGTGGGGAGCAGGACATCCAAAAGCAGTAAAACACATTACTGTGTACAATAGAACTGTACCCCACCCCAGCCCCCCACCAAAAATAATAACCCCCTCTCACCCATCTCCTTCGTCAAAAGCAAGTTCAATGGGCTGACATGTGAGCTGCAGGCGGGACTCTCATTTGATCCCACAAGTGCTGAGTTTTTTCTAAGCAGGGGAAACACCCTTGGCCCATCTTAGACCTCAGAGAATCAGAAACATGGGACACTGCAAGATGCACAGACTGCAAAGCTTCTGCATTGTGGGGGTGGGATGGCAACATCCAGAACACCCACGTTGTCGGATGTCAGCAGAACCAGCTCCAGACAGTGAGAGGAGTAGCCTGGGCTCCAAGTCTGAGCCTGACCGAGAGGCTGAGGAACAGCCCAAGATGAGTACTCTTTGGCTCTGCTCTCAAATTCCTCCCTTGGAGCTGAGATAAGGGGAGGAAGGGCTGGGAGGTCACAGCCCCGCAGGGCCCAGCCAGGTGTGACCTCCCCTATCAGGTAATTTGACCTGCCTGACCGCATCTCAGAGACCAGTTTCCCCTCCCCAAACAACATAACTGCTTTAAACAGCTCAGCAGAACAGATCCTTCCCTGTGGCCCAGCACTGAGGGGGTGGCGTAGGTCATGAGGGGGTTGTTGGGCTACTCCTTTTCTTGAAGTGGAGCCTGAGGTGCCATCCTAGCAGCTCCAGCTTGTGTCTTATCTTCTTAAACCCATTTTTTTTTCCAGATGGCCTTAGTGATCATCTAAACCCTGTACATACCAGCTTCAGTACAGTGACTGCAGACTCAAAAGGTGGGAAGTAAGCTTTCCTCAGGAGGTTACTGCATGAAAATGTGAGATTTCCATCATCCATCCTAAAATTCCCATCCCCCTCCCCCTATGTCCATGCTTCCCTTCCTCCATCTCCTGCCTACACCCCCTTCCTCTCTGTGTACTCCCCAAGCCAGACTCCCTACCTCTCAGGTCCACATCGCCCTGTGTTCTCCATTACGTACTTCTGCTTTATGCTTTCCCTCCACCTTGCAGGGCCCCCCACTCTGGGCCTCACCTGCCAGCACTCCACCTCGGTCTCTCATGTCCTGCCCCTTCTCTTTGTCCTCTCCAAATCTCCCCAACACAACAGGCCTGACAAAAAGGTGGGAAAAGGGATACAATTATGCCAGACCCCCAAGCCATACCTCCCACATTTCCAGTCACAAAGAGGGACTGGCCTCATCCCCACAGTCAATAAGCAAATCCCCACCTCAACAAATAAGCTCCCTGACACACTTTCATCCATGCATACACCTTCCAAGTACATAAAGAGGGACAGAAGCTCTCCCTTCTGCTTCTCCTTCCACTTCATTTCTTTTCAGTCCATCATCTCCCTGTTGTCCTCACAAGGGCTTTTTGCTAGGTGGCAACCAACCAGGCAGGAGTTACCAGAGACTTGAATACCAGTCTTTTGGTCACCCTCTCCTGAAAGAGGGACTTTGCAACTCCTGGAAGGAGGGACAGTGGGATTCAGCATCCAAAGAGAGACTGCCCCTAATAGGGACTGTTGGGAGGTATGACTAGGGTTGCCATACCTCCCCTTTAATCCTGCACACTTATGAAAAATGCATGGTGCAGGGCTGCAGCCATGCACCATGTATTTTTCATAAGAGTCCTGAATTAAAGGGGAGGTATGGCAACCCTAGAAACCAAGCTCAGCCTCCCCACACCCTGAATTACAAGATAGCATTTGTGTGTATAAAGTAATAGACTCTCCAGAAATTGTTCCAGAAAGCCGTAACGTGATGGTGGTAGGGGATAGGAGGTAGGGGGTCCCCAGCTCCTAGGGCCCCAAATTTCAGTGAGCTTGTTCCCACATCTCCATCTCCATATTTAGGCTGTGCCTGCCATAGGGACCTCCGCACAAAGTCTCCTTGGCATGGGTCTGAGGTGCACAGGGAGCTGCTGTGGGTGCCGCCTACCATCCTGTGAAAGTGGCTCCCCGAGTTCATAGGCGATCAACAGCCTGGTGATATTGTTGTATGTGTTGCCATTTGGGCATGGGCAAAGCACTACCGACAGCAGGATTTGCATACATCAGAGCAGCAGACAAGAGGCCTGCCATGTATTTGTCAGTCCATGTTAGAGATGATACAGGCCAGAGCCATTGTCTTGCCTTAATCTAGCCTTGAAAGGGCCACTTTCAATATCTGGAATGATTTCCCCCTCGGTTATTAGAGGCAGAAGTGGCGGCTCAGTGCAAGGTCTCCAGCTGTGTAGCCAATGGGGCTGTCACAGCCATTTCTAGCATGGCTGCTTCTTCACCCTCCATGGGA
This sequence comes from Sphenodon punctatus, assembly GCA_003113815.1. Taxonomy (NCBI): domain Eukaryota; kingdom Metazoa; phylum Chordata; class Lepidosauria; order Sphenodontia; family Sphenodontidae; genus Sphenodon; species Sphenodon punctatus. The sequence continues at coordinate 2,521,684 of QEPC01011926.1, read as the reverse complement.
AGAAGGGACTTTTCTGTGGGAAAAGAGATGGACAGTAGGGAATTGGGATCATATTAAACTGCACTGCAGTAGGGCCCAGACACCTCCCACGCCCCCTCTCACGCCCCCTCTCATCACACACACACACACACACACACACACACACACTCTCACTCTCACTCACTCAGAGGCTGCCTTCCCCTTCAGGCAAAAATACAGAATGGCAACTTCTCTGAGAGAGAGCATCCCAGGGTCCTTCTAAACACTAGCATCCATAAAGCCGTATATGAAGAGACCCCATTTGTGTTACAACCTGACTTTGCCAGGGTGCCAGGATCCAACCAAAGTGGGTCCCTTCTGTGCTATAGCTCCATCCAAGGGTACAGGTGGTACAACTGCACCAAGGCCCATGAGCCTGTGGGGCCTGCTCCCCCTGGTGCAGCTATGTCCCCTCCTGCTGGGAGAGGAGTAAGGGTGGAGGTGGGGATATTCCACCTTCTGCATCAGAGTCCATTCCAACCTAGCTAGCTCCACCGGGTGTTACTGCTGTTCCCAGGACATGGCTTGGTGGAGAAAGACTCGACTATGCGGTAGCCATGGGAAGGGAAAGGGCCAGAGTGGACATGAACTGATGGTATGCCATGGAGGTCAATACAGCCATTCCCTGGGAATCCGGTAATGTGTTTGTGATGCGTTCAGTGCCTATACCCACAAAGTCAAAGATTGTCTGAATGGTGGGGACGAGATTGTTACAGTGCAGAAGGGGCAAGTCCAGATTATAATGGCAATGGGCACCATTGTGTAATCAGGCCTCCAACATGGTCAGTATTAAACTGACCATTTCCTGTGCTCTTATTTCCCTTCCAGCCACTATTTGGACTAATGCCCTGGCTTGACCTCCAGCTCCGCCTCTTGACCCTGTCTCTGGACTATGCCTTCCCTTGAACACTTCTAACTTGCGGAACTTGTTGCCAGAGGATGTTGTTAGGACCAATAGCATAACTGGCTTTAAGAAAAGAACTTATCCAATTCTAGGTCCATAAATACCTTTTAGTCAAGTTGGTTGGGGGATATAACCTCTGACTGTCAGGATCTGGGAGTAAATAGTCAGGAATGGATCCCTTGGTTATTTATTTTATTTTTATTTTATTAAAATATTTTTTATCCCGCCTCTTCTGCTAACAGCGGCTTGAGGCAGCTAACAACAGTAAACATAAAATACAATTCCTTGCTACTGATGAGGGTGGAAGCCGAAACGTTCACCTAATCAATAAATCTCTGTTTACAGTAATTTTCTCTTTATAATTCCTATATATTGTTTATGACCGTCAGCATCCTACTAGGATCCGGAGCTTCCCTGAGTGTATCGCTGTTTTGTTGCTTACCACATCACACACACACACACGCACAAAAAACTATCCAATAAATTAAATGGGGGGCAAAAATAAATCACCTCACCACCCTAACCCACCACCCTTCACCCCTCCCCTTCCCCGAATGCCTGGCGGAACAGCCAGGTCTTGCATTTTCGTCATAAAGAGGGAAGGTCCGGAGCCAACCGGGCCTCGGCAGGGAGGGAGTTCCACAGTCTTGGTGCAGTCACTGAGAACACCCTCTCCAGAGTTGCCCCCCAGCAAACCCAAGGGACCTCCAGGAAGGCACCCCCGGCCAACCGCAGGGGCCACTCCTGGGCCCGGGGAGTGAGGCGGTCCTACAGGTAGGTGGGACTCAGACTGTTTAGGGCTTTATAGGTCAAAACCAACATCCTGAATCAGGCCTGGAAGACTATAGGCAGCCAGTGCAGAGCTCGGAGCATTGGTGTAATATGCTTCCAGCAGCCCGTTCCAGTAAGGAGGTTGACCGCCGCATTCTGCACTAGCTGCAGTTTCTGAACTGTCACCATTGGTAGCCCCACGTACAGCGCGTTACAATAGTTTAGTCTTGAGGTAATGAAAGCATGGATGACAGTGGCCAGGTTGGGGTCTGAGATATACAGCTGGAGCCGTCATGTCAGATGTAATTGGCAAAATGTGCTCCACACCATAGCATCCTTCTAGATATCCAGGCGGAGCTGGGAATCAAGAAGCACACCAGACTGTAAACCTGAGATGCCAGCGGGGGACGGACTCCGTCAGTGACAGGGGACATCACACCCACCACCTTACCCACTAACATCACCTCCATCTTGTAAGGATTCAGCTTCAGTCGGCTCACCCTCATCCAGTCCCCCACAGCCGCCAGGCATCGGGTAAGTACTGAGACTGCAGTCTGGGTTGGATGAAAAAGAGAGGTAGAGTTGGGTGTCATCAGCACATTGATGACACCGAACATCAAACCCTCTCACGACCTCACCCAGTGCCTGCATATACACGTTGAACAGGAGAGGGAACAGAATGGAACCTTGCGGGACTCCACACAAGAGGTCCTGGAGAGATGAAGAGCAATCCCTGAGTACCACCCACAGAGTTCTTCCGGCCAGGAATGAGTAGAACCATTCAAGAAAAATTCTGCCCACCCTGACTTGGTCCTGCAAGTGAGTCACCAACATCTCGTGGTCAAAGGTATCAAAAGCAGCCCACACATCTAACAAGATCAACAAGGTCAATCAGTCCTGATCTAATGTCCGGCGAAGGTCGTTGACAAAAACCACAAGCGCAGTTTCAGTACCATAACCCGGGCAAAAGTTGAACTGTGAGGGATCTAGAAACAGATGCCATTCAGATGCCCCTGCAACTGCCAAGCCACCACCCATTCAATAATCTTCTCTAAAGAGGGAAGATTAAAACCAGGTCGATAGCTGGCAAGAGAGTCAATATCAAGCAACCGTTTCTTGAGCAGAGGTCGCACCACCACCTCCTTGAGGCAGCTCGGCACTCTGCCCTCCCGAAGGGAGGCACTGACCACCCCCGCCAGCAATGGCCCCAACATCTCCCAGCTAGCCTTGACCAGCCAGGAGCTGGTTACGACCTGTGGTGTACTTCTATGAAGCAACCGAAGGTGACCACTGTCAGAGAAAGGGTGCCAGGCTAGATGGACCTTTGGTCTGACCCAGTACAGTACATCTTATGTTCTTAATATGTAGTGTCTATTTCAAGGAGGCTGTGGGGACCCAGGCCTCAAACCCACCCTTCCATGGGTCCTGGAGGAGTACCAGCCCTGCTGTGCCACAGCTTCACTACGTCTCTGGTCTAGGTGTTTTTAGTAGAGAATCTTTTGCCAGGCCACATCCCTCCAGCCATATGTCTCTAGACCATGCCACACCTCCTAGCTTCCTGGTTGGCTGCCAGCCAGAATATAAGGCTGGATGGTAGCAGCATGAGGCTGGATGGAACAATGAGATCCATTTCCAGCCATCAGATTGGATTTCTGTAGCTTGTCCTGCTCATATTCCCTGGCCCCAGTTTCCTATCCTACCCCTCCCTACTTGGACTAACTGATCTCTGGCTCCAGTTCTTGACCCTGTCTCTGGACTATGCCTTGGCTTCTGGCAGCTGGATCCTGATTTCCTGCTCTGGGTCTGATTCTGACTTTTCACCCTGACCCAGCTTTCTGTCCATGCTTGGAAAGAATAAGCCCCAAGAAAAGTAGTAGCCAAGAGGTCCAGGGAATAGAAAGGTTTATGAGGGCATTTTCTCTGAGGAAGGGCTGGAGTGACCTCGTCTCAGGAGATAAGACTTCCAGAAATGGCCTAGAAGGTTAAGAACTCACCAAAAAGGCTGAGGCATAGCTAGGGGCCTAAGAAAAGGGGCTCCATGGAAGGAGCCTATGTGCAGTCATAATAATAATCCCAAATAATAATAATCCTGTCAGTCCTCAGATATGCTGTGCAGAACTTGTGTGAGCATCAGAAGTTCCATGAACAGACTGGAAGAGTGTGCGTAGCAGGGCCCCACTTACTAGTGGGCAGTGCAGGATCCAGGCCCAAGGAAGTTGCCACTCAGGGGGTCAGACTTAATCACAATTTAGTCACACTCAAATAGTCCATTGGCCAGGCACCAAGCCTCTTGCCCGTCTACAGTCCATCTAGCAGAGCCTAGCCGCAACCACAGTCCCTGGCTAGCTCTTTAGCAACTCACTTCCCACTTGCCAGGCTTCTAGTCTCCTTCCTTCCAGGACCTCTCTGGCAGCCTCTCCAGAGATGCATTCTCTTCAGGTCCAGACCGCCTCTCTTCCAGGCATCCAGATCAGTCAGCCGCTCCAGGAGATGTGTTTTCCTCATTGGTCAGGAGCCTCTGCTGTCTTGCTTTTATGCTGGTAACCACACCCACCTACTTCCTCTTCCGGTGGGTGGCCATCTTAGGTTTTATCTCATGACAGGTGCCATCGTGTGGCCTAGCCCTGTCACAGTGTGTCAGCTGAGGTGTTTGAATTTTCTTAAGTGTTCTGTGGAGTGAACAGAAACGGGGATGGAGAGAAAGATCAGTTTAACAGAGAGCCACCAAGGATAGAGCTATGAGAATATGGGTGACAATACCAGTCGTTGGATCCATACCTAGATGGGAATTAGGCATGGAGTTTGCAATGCAGTTAAGTCTGTGCCTGTGAGGCCAAGCCAGGTCTGAGGGGGAACCGTACAGGAACACTAGGCATAAGCCATCTCTGTGTCCCACCACAAAACAGAGAATCCGCCAGATTCACCCTCACAGTGCTCCCCCATGCAGAGGAATATCACTTGCTCCAATACTATGTTCTCCTGAGCAACTAGCAATTAGAGATGCTGAGTGAGTGGCAGCCAGTGCAGAGGTGAGGTGACGGCCAGAAGGTTCACAAGCTGCCATCCTGGGGGTGAAAGGAGATGCCGCTTGGCAAGAGCTGTAGCAGACACATAGGAAGGGCAAAGCTGGTATGGGGGTGGGGGGCCAGCTGGAGATAGGGACAGGTCTAGAGCTGGGGCTTATTGCCCTGGTTACCAGGATGTAAACACTGCCCCACACTCCTAGGAAGGTGTTTGCCAAGACATTGCGTGTAGCCTTCTCAGCTGCGCAGAGCTGCTGGGCCGCCTGTCAAATAAATATTTCTTCTTCCCCAGAATCCAGAGACACTTTGGTGTTTTCCCTTCATAAACACCGCAGTAGAGGCTTGGCCGCAGCATTTAGCTAATTTCCTTTGTTGCATTGATAGTTCTTTCTCTCTCCCTCTAAGAGCTATGGGAAGCAGAAAAGGCAAAAAGAGGTGATGTTATTCTGGGGTGCACTCCCACTCTTTGCTGTGCTCGGAGAGCTCCCCTAGCTACCATTATGCTAGCTGGATGCTAGCTAGTACATAAATCTGGTGCCACAAAGAGCTTTGTTTGAAGAGATGGGGTACAGTTGCCACTTCTCCGTGTTTCACGTGGAGACCCAGAGGCTCTGAGGAGTGCCCCAGTTTCTGCATGTCAGCCAGGTGTGCTCATGGCTAACCTGGAGATTTGGGGCTCCCAGAGGCAAAAGGGGAGTCACATCAGAAAGGGAACAGGCCATACAATCTTTCCGATGTGGCCCGTAGGGCCAGGGTTACATCAGAATCAGAAAGAGGCATGACATGACAGCCCTTTCCCCCTGCCCAACATGGCCCTGCCCCTTGTGACACATCATCCCCTTACACCTTGGGAAGGGTGGGGATCTGAACTGGGGACCTCAGCTCCATCTGAATGAGCATCTACCCACTAAGCTAAAAGATCCAGCTCTGTTAGCTCTGAGAGTAGCAGGCTCATGAACCTGTCGTGGCACCACACCACTAGAGGGGGTCTCTCTATGCCAACCCTCTGAGGCTACGTTATGACATCACGATGCTCTGTAAGGGGTGGAGTCACATGAGAACGGGATGTTGGCCCCTCCATCATGGTCCCACCCCCTCTCGGTTTCTTCCTAAACAGGATGTGACAACCCTAGCCAGGAGCGTTACGTTAGCCTTGTTGTGAATCCATAGTGATGGGACTCACACAGGCCGTGCGTACAGGGTGGGTATCAGAGCCTGAAAATTGGGAATAAATCAAACATGATAATAATTAACATAGGAAAAAGCCCTCTGTTCATTGTGACTTCGATTTGGCAACAGTCACATACTTCTTTCTCAGACACCAACAGAGAATGAGCTGCAGGCAAATGACCAAGCCATTTTTAAAGCAGTTTTTACTAGGGCGGCCATTGTTCCTGTTTTAGCAGGACAGTCCTGTTTTTGAAGGGTTTGTCCATTGTCCTTTAGTTGTGCGTTTTTGTCCTGTATTTTCCATATCCTGCCGGCACTGCCACTTTCACACACACACACACACGCACACACACAGAGGACGTTATGATCTCATGACTTCTGGGCAGGAACAGTGGCATCAGCAGCATGTGGGCTCAGAGGTGAACTAGTGGTCCCAGCACTGGGAGTGGGGGAAGTGGGGGGTGCTAGGGTTACCATAGCATCCAGATTTTCCAGGACATGAGCCCTTTTTTTTATCTGACCAACCCCATCCAGGTGGGTTTTTTTAAAATATGCACCCATGGTGGGGATTTTTCTGGTACCGTTGCATCCCCTTTCCCACCCTTCACCCAGCACTTGTTGCTCAGCCCTGACTGTGGGAAGGAGCCCTGAACCAGCTGTGCTCTTCCTCCCCTCGTGTCCTGTATTCTCTCCCCCCATGTCCTGTATTCTGGGGATGTGTCAGTGGCCACCCTAGTTTTTACCCATGTAGATAGAACTGAAAAGGGTACTTTTATTAAAACATTAAAACCAGGTTTCTACACATGAATCGATGCTTGCTTAATATATTAATTTCAAGCCTTAGCATGATCTTTAAAAGTAAAATAAAACAGAAATCTAATAAATATGATAATCGTACATGAAAGGAACAAACCAAAATTGACAAAGGACTAAAGCAGGCCCTAGAGGCAAGCACACCAGTGATATATCTACTTTATCCAGTTTCTTTGCTTGAAAGGATAGTTACTGAGGACAGGGGATTTTGAGATTGCTGGAGGGGAATTTCTAAGGGCTGGTGGAGATTTTCTCCATCACTTTTATATATCAAAAAATCCCCCTTCAATGTCCACTCCTTTATAACATAGCAGCATTTGTGTGACCGCCACTGTGGCAACCCGGTCCATATTGGGAGGCCATTGTGGACCCAATCCAGACCAGGCCACATTTGTTATAGCCCTCTGTAGCCCACTCTGGCCCAATCAGGCAGGCGGTAGCCTGGGCTGTGACCCCGGAGGTCGCCAGGATCACAGAACGCGCTAGACACTAACACACTATGGGGGAATCTGGGGCAAACATGTGACGGTGGCCCACGGGCCAAACATGGTCACAGCAGGCCTAAGTGGGTTGCTGTCACGTTTGTTATAACATCCACTCTGTTCCCTGGTTTTACTCTGTAGCTTGGAATTCACTCTCAGCAATGCAGATATAAAGGCCTGCTTGCTTACTCTGGCAGCAGGCTCTCCTACAAGCCCGTTGCCGGAGTTTAATCAGAGTAAGAGGCCCCAACCAAGATCCCTGTGGCCGTGGTAATGTACAGACACAAAGTAAGTGATTGCCCTGCCTCATGGAGTGCACAGTCTAAAGGCACGAGAGGTACAAAGGACAGGAGAATGGAAGAGTTATCATTTCCACCGAGAGCTAACTGACCCAGGGTTATACAGACAGCGAATGGCATGGTCAGATACCAAACGTAGCTTTTCTTTTCTACAGCTCAGTCCACTGCCTGACCTGCAAGACTACCCATTCTCCCATAACCCAGGAGGCCTCTATTCTAGCATCTAGGGTTAGGACAGGGGCATAGCTACAGGTGGGGCAAATGGAGCCACTGCTTCAGGGCCCAGGCTTTCTAGCGGGGCTGGAAGGGCCAGGCCTATTGGGATGTCACATTATTAATTATTATTATTATTATTTATTATAAGCTCTTATATAGCGCAAGCAATGTACCTGGTGCTTTACAAAATATCTTGCTTTATCTCTGCTGGAGTTGCCTGTGTCTTCCTTGGTGAACCAGGAGCCGGTGCCGTGTCTGTCATTGGCTGGGCTGACTCTGCTCCAGTGCTCTCCATGCCACGCTGCCAACCTCAGTGCAAGGATTTTTGCACCTAGGCACCTCTCCTCCCCATCCAGCCACGCTTATTGGAGGCGGCAGCAATAGCTGGGTCAGGGGTCAGGGAGAGAGCTGCCCCCTATAGCAGGCCACCTATGCACCAGATCGGGGGCAGGACTACCTAGGGCAGCTAGTTGAAGGGGGTGGCTCCCCTCACTCTTCTGCCCCCTGATCCAGCTGCTGCTGCCAGTAAACTCTGCACCAAGAACTGGTGGAGATCCATCAGGAACTGCAACCCCGTGGTTAGCATGCAGGGCTAGGCAGAGATATAGGGTCTAAGTCTGCGGGAATGGGCACAAAAGTTCCCCCAGACTAGACCCCTCATCCTGTCCACTGACCATGCTCACCCTACCAAGAAATTGGGCAACAGGCATCCCAGCAGCATTGTCAGGGCAACCCTGGGACCCCAGCACGGGAGGCACTGTCCGACCCACCTGGCTGGGGGACTTACCCAGGTGCAGGAGCACTAACCCCCAGAATTGGGGAGCAGGACTGCCTAGGGTGGCAGGTTGAAGGGAGCGGCTCCCCCCACCTCTCCTGCCCCAATCTAGCTGTGGAGCTTGGCAGCGGCAGCAGCAACTGGATTAAAGGCAAGAGAGGTGTGGCAAAGAGCCACCTCCTTCAACTTGCCGCCCTAGGTGGCCTATATGACAGCGCCAACCAAGTTCACTGTCTCCCAGTCTTCCCCTGCCCATGCCTTGCCTCCCCAATCCCCATTTCGGTTGGATGGGACCCAGTAATTTGACTTGCTCCAGGGCCCTATTAAATCTAGCTACACCACTGGGTTAAGGCTTCTGTTAGGGAGCCAGTGTAGCCTAACGGACAAGGGAATGGGCTTAGCTGTGTAAAACCAGTGTTTTGATACTGACCTAGCCATGAACTCAGTGAGTGACCTTAGGGGAGTTGGTGGTTCTCAGCCTCAATTCCTCACATGGAAAATGGGAATAATAACTTACTGCAGAGGGTTGTTGTGGGGGTGAACTAGAAAGCATTGAAATACTGAAAGTGTTCTGTAAATGATGAATTTAAACTGAGGCCTATCTCCCTTTATGTGCTAGAATCAGGGTGACTATACTAGAAGGGTGGCTGATGTCAGCTACCTTGAGGGACCTTTCCCCTTGTGCTTGTGATGTAGTTGGCTGAGGCTGAACCTTGATTTCAGTAGGCCCAGGCAGTCAAGGCTCCCCTCCCCCCCCCCCCAATGATCTGTAGGATGTGTGTGTTATTCCAACCTAAAGTGGGAATCTCCTCTTTGCTGCAGCTACAGTTTTAAAACCCAGCATTCCTCCTACCCGATGGTTTGTGGCAGCCCATGATTAGTCTTGGCTTTGCTTTCTTGGAGAACAGTTATTTGCCTTGCAGCTTATAATTGTGTCGTCCCCTGTTTGGTTCTTGGAACGCTGGCTCTTCCGTAAGCTGCTCCTTCATCCAATATTCATGTTGGACCATTGCAGAGTTATTCCAAGATCTGCAGAGTGCCTGGCACCCAGTACAATGCCTCTATTAATAGCTTCGTTTGTGTTGCAAGAATTTGTTTGAAAGGATTTTGGTGTGTTTTGAGAATTCCAAGGAAAACTTTCTGACCCAGCTGGTCCCATGTTGTTTGAAAGAGAACTCGCCGTCTATTGTACTACAGTTTTGTTCTGGGTTTTTCTTTCTTTCTTTCTAAAAAGGGCATCTTTAGAGATGGCAAATTGGCAAATTGGCTGCCCCCAGCACTACAGGCAAGAATCTCGGGATGTTTTTGGAAGGGGGTGTGTACGTGTAGAAATCCCAGTTGCAAAGGAAACAGTAAGTGCAGTAACATAACAAAACTGTGGCAGGCCTGGGCTCATATCCCAATTATGGGACATGTCTTCTGAAGCGGAGGCCCACCTAAAGCTCCTGGTCACCGTCAGTGTCTCACTGCAAAGGTCACAGTGCCACCCTCGCTCCCAGTGAGGCCCCCTGGAGTAGCAGCAAGGACTTCTTACGTTTCAACAGGTCCAGCACTCCCCCCACCCACCCACTCTGAAAACTTCCTTCTTGGTGGGGCTTTTGCAAGCGACCTGAGTGCAACTAGAACATTTTCAGAGTGGGTGGGGCAGAGCTGGACTCGCTTCCTCTACCTGCCCTAGGGGTGCTCAGGCCACTTTCAGAGGGGCCCCATAGAGTCCAGGGCCCAGGCTCAGCTGAGGACCCTCACTCCATTGTAGCCATGCTGCCGGTCATGTGGTTTAAGCCTTGCCTTGAGGTGTACAGATCCAGCACTTTGCAATGCAGCCCTGCTAGCACGTGTGAAAAGGCAGACAGGTGAAGTAGCTGTTCTTGCCTAGAAGCACCAAACCATGGGAAATGTTTGGCCCTTTGGAATACTTCCCATTCCAACACAGACTGACAGGTTGTTGCGTTTGAACCATGATTGCAGTTTGCTATTTTTTATAAAGCATGGTCTATTTGTTTCTCAGTGACTATCTGCATGACATTAGTACCTGAGATCAGGGCCTTTTTGGCTAGTAACTGTGTTTCCCCTTTAAAAGGTTAACAGTTAGGGTTGTACATTGCTGGGGTCTACTAAGCCCTGCTTGGTGGTCTAGAGAGTATGACTCTTTGCTCAGAAAACCAAAGGTCATGAGTTTTAATCCCTGTGCTGCTCCTATTGTTGAGTAGGAGAGACAAAGGCTGTACCTTTTTTGGGGGGGCAGGGAGGTAAGAGCACGTGCTATGCATGTATAAGGTCCCAGGTTAAATCCCCGGCATCCCCACCTCAGTCAGGACCCCTGGCAGCACACCCGGGGGAGGCCTCTGCTGGGGGGCCTGGAGAGGTCTCAAGTAGCACGCCAGGATGGCCTTCGCCAGAGACCCTGGAAGAGCCAGATTTGGACCTGAATTTGAAACCCCTGCTGCCGTGTCAGGTTGTGACGATACTGGGCTAAGATGGACTGACTCAGTTAGGCAGTTTAGTTTAAGTTTAGGATAAATGCTACTGGGGTGAATGAGAATCAGCCATGCTGGAGAAGGAAACCATTATAGTATCCTGGACCATTAAGGATGTCAAAGACTATATTCCTGGGGCACCTCAGATTATGCAGGTGACTGGAGAAAAGATGCTCAGATGCCCACGTAGGTGAGATTTGTGTTCAAAGGGAATTGGCTAGAATTTGGGAATTTTACTTATCTAACTGCATGCGGGTTTACAGTTAAACCCATGGGTGCTTTTACATGGGCAGCAACCTGCTCCGTCTCACACCGGGGTGGCCCATCCATCAAAAGGCAAACACCAGGTGTGCAGGAGGAGCAGAAGCGGAGCAGGAAGCTCTGCTAGTGGTGCCCCGGAACATCCCAGAGCACTGCCAGCGGAGCAGGGTGCCCAAACGTGGGGCACTGGCCGGAGGTGGAGCTGCAGTCCATCTACTTGCAGACGGCTGCTGCATCTCCGCTCCCAAATGGGGGTTGCCCTGGGCAACACCATAGAGCTGCCAGCAGCAGCACAGAGCGGAGATCCACCAGCTGCAGTTCACTCACAGCTCTATGGTGTGGGGGAGGAGGGTGCCATGTACGTGGGCTGCGACAGCGGCCAGGTACGTATAAACCCAGCACAGGCAGGGCTGGATGTGGGGCTGACCACACCCGGATCTTCCCAAAGACAATCAGTGATTTAGTTATAATCTTTCCTCTTTCTGACCCACCACATTCATGACTATCTGTTAAAGCACTGACCTGGTGCTTAAGAGCTCTGGCTTCTATTCCCAACTCTGCCTGTGATTTCCTGTTTGTCCTTGGGCCAAATCACTTAATTTCTATAGGTCTCAGTTTCCCCACCTGTAACACAGAGAGATTCCCTTATATGATGGAGGTTGTGAAAGTCAATTCATTAATGGTCTGGTGGGTTATTCAGATATTAAGGTAATAGGGGCCCCACAGCTCCTGTGGAAATAAGTGCCCCCTCCTCTACCCTCTTGTCCCAGAACAATTTAAATATTTGTAGCTCAGGGAAGATTAATTTGTCTACTTTGATTCTGGCCTCCAGTTTATTCCTCCCAGTTTGGAGCATGCCATTATTAATTATTATTATTATTATTATTATTATTATTTTATTATTTGTGCCCTGTGGAGAGGGCTGGAGGAGCCTCCTACACCAGAGGTATCAGCTGAGGTGACTTCTGGAAGTGCACACGGTGATTATGAAAGCACTGCAGTAAAATATTCAGAGAGTTGAGAGGAAATGGGGGAAAGGGGGGTGCCTGGAACTGGATTATCACCAGGAAGGCCAAAAGATAAACTGCTGGGTCTGAAATGAACAAACATGCTCTGAAAATATTCCCAGAGGAGACTTGAGAACCACACTGGGCTCCTCCGGTTTTGCGTTATCATCTCACAGACCCTGGCAGGGCGGGAGCAGAGCTTTGCAGCAGCACATTCTGCTCTTTGGGCGTTCTGATATCACATCCTTATTTTTGCAATTGCAAAAGCTCTTCTTTGTAGTTAGACAAGGGAGGCAGAACAGATGGTGCTGGCTAAAATTAGAGAAGCGGGTCTGATTTTAAGTTTTTGTTTTGTTTTGTTTTTTTAAAGGCAGAGGAAACGGCTCTGTTGAAATGCAAGAGTTCAGCTGCTTCAGTGGGGGGTGGGAGGTGGGGGCAAGGCTGTTTCTTTATCATTGTGAAGGGCATTTGAATTCTGCTGGCCTGGAAGTTCATGGCCTATTCAGTCTGTGGCACCTCAGCAGGTGTTACTAACAAAGATGCCAGTTAGTGCCAATGGCCTGTGTGTTTGGAACTGAAGAGAACGCCGCAGCTTATTTTAAGGAGGCCACCAAACAGCCAGAAGGCTGCATTGGTCTCTGACCTGGAACTGAACAAGGCACTGAGCTTTTCTTCCAGCGATACAGTGAGCAAGACCAAGTGTTCAGTATCAGAAAACTCGATTTAGTGAATATGCTAATCCAGTCACTCTCATTTTCTCAGCCCAGAAGTCAATATGAATTTAGCCACATTGACTAAATTGATAGCACGCACCTGTGTCTCTGTTTATATGTGTGTTGGTGATCTGTGCACACACACACATACATGCATATGAATATGTGTCAGGGATAGGGAATCTCTGACCCACAGGTGTTCTTTATTTGGCTTCTTTCCAGTTCCTGGATTTGGCCTGAGGATCCAGTCCCTACCCCCAAGCACTGAAGGGGTGAACTCGAGAGAAAGGAGCAAAGATAAGGGGTGAAAATAAATGTGCAGCCGGCACGCCAACTACACACTCCCAGAGTGGGGGCTGGTTCTGGCGGGATCAGGTCAGGGCATAGAACTGATGTGCACCCAACCAGGCTGGCTGGCGAGCACTTCCTTGTCCCCCTTGGTAGGAGAACAGAACCCAAAAAAAAACCTAGCATGCCCCCAGCACCCCACTCCCCACTATGATGGGCAGCCATGGTGGCCAAGAACAGGTAGCCATGGTGGCTGGCAATGGCAGGATAGCAGTGCAAACAAACAAGCTGGTACTAAATTTCAAAATGGCACGCAGGAGGGGAAATGTTCCCCACCCCTGCCGGCTATCCAGGGAACATTGCTGGCAGAGATGGGTCAGACATTCCTTCGGCTCCACCCACAATCCCTCAAATACCTAGATAGCAAACCTTTAATAACCTTTATCAGGACATGTCTGAGAATTTGAGATGGGCATTGAAAAAACTGGAAGAAGAAATCTAAATAAAGTCATTCGATTTCAGAGTCACAGCCCCATTGAGAGGGGTGAAAGAGTTCACACCCTGGAGAGCTGCTCTTTCTGAAGTGTTGCCAGAAACTCAGCAGACAGACACCATATTATTAAGCAGGAAAGTAGAGAGTGGCTTGCAGCTTGGAAGACCCACCTTTTTCAGGGTTCTTCGTACAACATAGCCTGATCCACTCTGGGAAAAGGATGACAAGGACTCGGTTATCAAGCTCTAAGCAGAAGATTTAAGCTGCAATCCACAAACCACTTACTTCACAGTAGTCCCACTGAAGCCCCCAGATATAATGGTTTATTAATCACAGTCTTATTTTGCAAGTGTAAGAGCTGGAACCTTTTATTTTTTTAGTGTAATCTGCAGAGATCCACTTACCTCCTTGAAAATTCTGGAAAACAATGAAGATCCTAAAAAAACCACCACCCAGATGTGACCACTGTATAGAATTCCATCCAAGCCCTTTGGCATATCGAATGCAAGAACTGTATAGAATAGCTTTCTTCTGGTCCAAGGCTTAGCTAGGTTGGAATAGAAAAAAAGGGAAGCATTTGGCCACATTATACACCCTATACCGTTCATGGTCTGAGACACAGGTTCTCATACATTTTCATAGCAAGGAACTATGAGTGTGTCTCATGGAGGCATCCCTCCTATTCCTCGTAGTATAACATCCCGGTGGGAATCACAGCAATCGTTTATGTTGAAAAATACTTCCTTTCTGATTTATACCTATTTCACTCCGGTCTTACTGATGACTTAGAAGAAATTAAGATTAACATGTGTATTACAAATCATGTAAAACACATTCATGTTTTTCAGAGAATTTCGAACATCTTAATTTCAGTTAAGTCATCAGTAAGACCTAAGTGAAATAGATATAAATCAGAAAGGAAGTACATGTAGATATGGCTTTTTATAAATGGTGTAGTTGAAATTAATTAATAATGGAAGTTAAAATAAATTTCATTTTTGATAAATTGCATTTGGAAAAATATCAAAGTATAGGATTATATGTAAATTATTTTGTAATAAGAAATGTGTAAGAAATATGCCTTAACATACAATTTCCTGTCATGTTAAAGTTTGAGTAAATATGAATCCCCTGTAACTACGTCTTAAAACTAACTTTTTTATATATATTGTAGATTCAGCACATACATAGAGACACTTTAATATTAAATTTCCTTCTCTGTTGAAGTTTGTGTAAATGTGAGGACACCTTAACTATTTTTTTTAATTGTTTTTTAATATTTGAATACAAATACTTGACCCCGTGCACAGTCCTACCCAAAACCTACTGGGGGAACAGATCTAGGATTATGGAAGGGGCCATTGGCCAGTTTCAGACTGAATGCAACAATATTCTTATAGTTCAAGGGTGTTTGTTTGAAGCTGGGGGTTCAATCCAAGCAATCAATTTTTCCTGCTATAAAATTTCAGATCACAATACTGACACCTTCTTAAAATTTACTCCCATGATGCACTACTATTTTGCAATACCTGATAATCTTTTACTCTGCACAAGAAATCCATATAAGATCCTTCTCAAACCTGTTCTGTCTATCTCTTTCCCTCCCCCAGTTCTGAACTTTTCCAGCCTCTCTGTTTCAAGGGAGAGGCGGGATTCTTATTCCGCTGGGCCTAGGGCCCCAGATTATCTTAATCCAACCCTGTGACTGAGGAGAAGAGACACTGAGGAAATTGTCTCTTTTTCTATTCCTGGAGGAGTCAACTTTTTTGTTTGAAGACAGTTCTTAATTTCCTGCCTTGCGTGCTTCAAAGCCTGAGGCTGCCTAAGGGTGCGTGTGGGACTATGTTGGAGGCAATGAGAGGGGCGGGGGTTGGGCGGAGCTGATCTTGTGGGGAACACCAGAGAAAGTGACAGCTGGAACTTTAAAATGATTGCTGCTCTTCAAAGACCAGATGAACTAAATTACTGACAGGGGGTGTTCACCCTCCCCTCCCAGAGAAGTAAGTGATTTTGTTCAAAACATGAAGGATGGCTGTATTTGAAATAATAGCTTAAAGGTGACCTCCCAAGGCTTTAGGCTATTTTGGTTGCTTCAGCCTGGATAAAGGAGTCATGGAAGCTTTTCTACCATTTCTTTAAAGAAAAAGGTGGCGGAGGACAGAATTGGGCCACCTTAGAAATATGTGAATACCTTTTTCTGAAGGGTCTCCTTAGAGTAACTTAGAACCGCAACAAGAGTTCTCTTACCCCCCCTAACCCCAAATGAAAGGGAAAGGTGTGGCTTTGACTATTAGACCTTTCCCTGAAATTGTTTAAGTGTTTGAGTTAAAATGGCGCCAGGAAAAGCAAACAGAAAACAAACAAACGTGGAATAGAATGCTTAAAATCCCCTTCCACACAGATGTTCAGGTTTCAACTACTTACTTGCGGCTGGGGTTTACAATTGGTCATAAAGGTGTTGCATGACCAAATCCTATTGAAAATCAATGGGTCTGGGGGGGAGGGTCTGATTCTCTTAAGCCTGTTTGAACATCCTACTCTGGAATGTCATCAGTTCTCTGGCCATTCATAGAGTCTTCCAGAAGACAGACATAATTTGAATTCTGATGTAAAAACAGAAGAGGAAAATATTTCTTAAACTTATCTCCCAGGCCGCCTTTCTCCCCCACCAAGGGCACAGACCTGGTGCTTGCTTCTATATCCCCTCCATAGGCTGTATGCTCCTTGCAAAAGCTGGTCTAAATTTTTCAAATTTGGACCGTTTCTGCAATAATCACAACACAGACGGGCAGGATAAAAATGTGAAGAATAAATAAATGTTGATGGAATTTTTGGTGCATTTTGTGGCTGAGAGCTTATTATATATACCAGTGCGTGTGCCTGGCCCCCAATAGCTTTCCAGGATCAATTCAAGGTGCTAGTTCTGAGTCTTGACCTATAAAGCCCTAAAAGGCCTGGGTTCCACATATCTGAAAGATTGGCTTCTTACCTGTCCTTCCATTGTGGCCTCTGATTTCAGCCAAGAGCACTCTCTTGTATGTACCATTGGTGTATCAAGTCATTGGTGTATACGGCGCAGAGAGAGGCGTTCTTGGTGACTGCTCCACAGTGGTGGTGAAACATCCTTCCACTAGAGACTTGCCAAAGGCTGGGGCCGCTTTTAGACGAGACAAATTTGCGCATGATTGGTGTAAAATGCTTTTGTTTTAATGCTCGTTTAAACACCTAAACCATTTTAAATGCGCATTTGCCATGATCGTGTAAAAGCCAAAACCGTTTTGAATGTGGTTTTAAAATAATGCGCATTTTTTAAAACCGGTTTTAGCATCCCCCAATCATCAAAGGGACTCAAAACCAGTTTTTAAAAATGCGCATTATTTAAAAACCACATTCAAAACGGTTTTGGCTTTTACACGATCATGGCAAATGCGCATTTTAAATGGTTTAGGTGTTTAAACGAGCATTAAAATACGTGCATTTTTCACCAATCGCACAAATTTGTCTCGTCTAAAAGCGGCCTAAGTCTGAGCATTTTATGGGAGGCAATGTAAGACTTTTATGTACAACCAAATGCTTAGCAGCTGGGGATAGGGGTTGGGGAGAGATGTTCTGGGGCGGTGTCCACTAGTAACCGGCTATAACCCTGCTGGGATGCATGCTGCCAGAGCTGGGGTAACCTGAATGGGTCATGTGGTCCTTGCCATCTCTTACATTTAGGGCACAGATAAGTGACTGTAACTTGGTGTGACTCTGTGCAGACTCAATCCCACACAAGACAGGCTGAATTTGTGCTCTGACAATAGGTCCAGATAGGAGAGTCATCTTCTCCACTCAGCAGTTTGTGGACTTGCTTCTTTCTCGGCATGACAGTGGAGGGGAAGACATGGATACGCTGGGTTCTTTCCTAGGAAATGTCATGAGACATCCACCCCCTCACAGAAATCACATCTTCTGGGGAGGATTTGCACTGATTTAACCATTTAAACTTTAACCATTCACTTAATTTTTTGCCATTCCGTCATCTTCCTCATTCCTGGAAGCAACTAAGAAAGAGGAGCCTGGAGCTTGAACACTGATCTCTCTCTCTCTCTCTCTCGCCTGAAAGAGGGACTTTGACCCCCTGGGAAAGGGAACAGTAGGATTCAGCACCCAAAGAGGGACTGCCCCTCCTAAATAGGGACTGTTGGGTGGTGTGGTATTGGGGATTCTAGAAATACATTAGACAGACACTCAAGTCTAAGAAATGAAAAGAATCCACAAGGCTCACTTGTGTTTTCCCCCCTACAGGAGCCTGTCCTGTGCAAGTTGCCCCATCCCAGAAGCTGTGGCCCCATAGGGTAAGTGTGTGTAACTCTCCTGCACTCCTTCCCCTTAATCACCTCTTAATTCCTTGTGTAAACTCTCTGTTCTGTCATTGCAAAGCTGGCTTCTGGTAACCCCATCCATGTGCTCCCAGCCCCTTGCAGGTCTCCTGGGAAGGTGGTTGCATTGATCTTTTTGGCTGTAAGTGGTAACTGCTGATAATTATCTACCCGTAAGCATTGCAGGTCAAGGTTAGCTATATTATTATGGCAAAGTATTCACACCCCTTGCTTGTTGTTGCAGACAGAGCCCCTAGAAATAGATGGGGATTGAGGCTAAAGAGGCCCCCTTTCCTGGCCTTGTGTAAACTACTGAATCTTGGATCAGGGTTGTGCAAACAAGATTCTTTATCCCCTCCTCCCCCCCCCCCCCTTTATAAAGGCTGCTTTAGTTCAAGTGCAATTAGGCTGGGAGCAAGGTCAGCCAAAAGTTCATCATGGGTCCAGCCACTAGGACGCCCATAGCAGCAAGTAAAGTTCCAAGACAGATATAAGTAGGGGCCCATCCCTCAGGAACCTAAGCAGAAACTGAATCCAATGGGTGTAAACAGACAGACGGCAACTCTGGGGGTGGCAGCACCAGCCCATTTCACCCCACATCTGATTGGTTTGTCTGAGGGCAGCCCACCAGATACTGGAGCTGAAGTTGAACATCCCAGAGTGCTGCCAGCAGAGCGGGCATGCCAAAACCTGGGGCACTGGCCTGGAGCAGAGTTTCTGTCTGTCTGCTAGGCGGACCAACACTGCAGCTCCACTCCCATCTGGCCATTGCCCCGGCAACACTATAGAGTTGTGGCTGCCAGCCTAGAGCATTAGGCGATTGCATGCAATTTCATGGTGTGGGGGATGCCATGCGGTGGACCACGGCCAGGGAGACCCGCTGGGTCTGTCTAAAGCGGACCCAGGTGGTGATGGAAGCGGGCGGATGTGGAGGTGCATCCCCTGGAGCAGCTCTGGGGACAGGCAGTCTCCACATCCAACTAAAAGCACCCATTGTGTCTCTAGGAAATGCGCTGTCCTGGCTGGGGTGGGGATGGGGGGATCTTCCACATGGACGCTAGCAGCAGACCTGCACAGGACGTGCAGTCCTGGCTGGCCATGGAATGATGGGAAGGTTACTTGTGTAAGGAGCTGCTCCCTGCTCTGTTTTCACGTAGGCTGCTTTTAGATGAGCGCAGCACGCACGAGCCTGAAAATCACTCGCCTTTGAAAAAGAGCATGGATGGGGTTAAACGTGCGGGGACGCACATTATCGTGCTCGCGCCTTTTTTTAAGGTGCGAATGAAAGACCTTGATCTTAACAAAAAGGCACAAGCGCGATAACGAACGTCCCTGCACATCTAAACCCCGCCCATGCTCTTTTTCAAAGGCGTATGACTTTCAGGCGCAAGTCCGACACGCTCGTCTGAAAACAGCCTTAGACAGTTTGGGCATTGGGGGTATTTGTTTAGAGTCCAGCATGGGATGCCAAATTGAAGTCCCAAAGTGGCATCACCATCTGTGGGCATAGCATCTCCATGCTCTTGCACCCAGTCCCTGCCCCTATTTATTTTTTTTATTAGCTCAGCCTCAATATGGGTCAAAGATCTATTTAAAATTTGCATAAATTTACATCATCTAATGCAAATGTAAGCAAATTGACAGTCCCTTTTTCTTCTCTGGGAGAGGTGGCAAGCCAACCCGTGTCTCTCCCTCACTTTCTCATGCATTCACACACACATACGCGCGCACCAGCTACAACCTGGCTCTAAGAAGCTATCGTTTCTCCTTATTATGGAACCACAGTAGTTATGGAGCCACAGTAGTGGCTCCATAGTTAAGACGGAGCTAACTTTCTTCATTGAGAGGCCCGTTGAGTTCAATGGCAGTCCCAGAGGCAATTTCCTCTGGGTTGCAACCCACTGTTGATGGGGTTTTCTCATTGATTTTGCCATGAATAGAAGGTGATTTCCATAGACGAGTCGGGAAATGCTCAAAGTACATGCCACTGTTCACAGATTGTGCAATGGATAGGTATAAGATGTTTAATTATGATTTTAAAGTACTGTCTGTATGCTTTAACCTTATACTTATGTCAGGCACACTTCCGTACCTATTTGATTTGAGGACAAAAACCCAATAGCACATATAGTAGAGCTTGGAGGTCTAGAGGTAAGATTCTTACTTAGGGAGCAAGAGAGCTTCGGTTCAAATGCCATGTAGTGCTGCTGTCATCAAGTGGGAGAGAAAAAGGCTGTACCTTTTAGAATTTTTTTTTGCTGCTGCTGGCTGTTGAAGGTTGACATCCAGTCCTGTGCATGGGCCCCTGATCCTGGAATCCTTTCTCTGGTGGGTGGAGGATGCTTGGGATGCAGTGGGGAGCTCATCCTGTGGTGGCATGAGCCTTGAAATCAGTGAAATCTTTTCCACAGCATAAATTTAGTCGCTGTACTAAAGCTGTAGGTTTTTTGTTTGTCTAATATTATTTATCATTTATATAGTGATAGTGTTCAGAGTAGGGCCGGGACCCCAGGGCAATTACCGGGTACCGGATTTACCGGATTCCGGTTTCCAAAAAAACGGATTCCCGGATTAAATCCGGTATATCGGTACCGGATTTATTCCATTGATTTCAATGGGGCACTGTCCCCATTGAAATCAATGGAATAAAAAAAATTCCTCCCCCCTCCCCCTCCCAGGCTGTGCGGGTGGAAGGGGGGACACCCCCCACCCACCCTGCCCAGCCTGGATTTAAACAAAAAAATTCGCCTGTGTCCCTACTACGGCTCCGGGCCGCCGCCAGCAACCCAGAGCCAGCCCCAGCCCCAGCAGCAGCCGGTAAATATACTGTATGATCCCTGGGGGGGGGGGTGTTAACACACACACACCCCAGGGATCACCCTACTTCCAAGTTCCCGCACCCAGGGATCTCGTACCTTCATTGAGCTCCGGTGGTCTGGCGGCTTCAGGGCCGGCTGTGGCTGCCGGCTTCAGACGCTGGTAGGCCTTCCGGGGAAACCCCACCCCCACCCAGGGATCATACAATATACTTACCGGCTGCTGCTGGGACAGCCGCTGGTGGGTTGCCAGCGGCGGCCCGGAGCCGCAGTAGGGACACTCAGGGGAATTTTTTTGTTTAAATCCAGGCTGGGCAGGGTGGGTGGGGGGTGTCCCCACTTCCACCCGCGCAGCCTGGGAGGGGGAGGGAAACGCGGTTTTTTTGTGGGTTTTTTTTTTTACATTGCGGCCATTCATTTGAATGGCCGCAATGTACGGCCCGGATTACCGGGTTGAATCCGATAATGCCGGTACGCCCAGTACCGGCATTATCGGATACCGGAAGATCCGGTTTTCCCACCCCTAGTTCAGAGTGCTTTACAATCATTATCTAGTTCACAATCACAACTTGGTGAGGTATATCTTTATTATTCCTATTTTACTGATGGGTAACTGAGACTGAGGCCATTTTTAGACGAGTGGCACGTGCTCGTGTCAAAAAAATCACGTGGCTTTGAAAAGTGCTGCATGCGGGGTTTAGATGGTCACTGGTCATGCATTCCTTTAAAGGATTCCTTTAAGATATTTTTTAAAATACCTCAATATCGAGATGTTTAATCTGCAGCTTTAAAGGAATGCACGACCAGGCGTGTCTAAACCCTGCCCATGGCACTTTTCAAAGGCGCATGATTTTTTGGCGCAAGTGCATGCCGCTCATCTAAAAATGGCCAGGGAGAGAGAGTGATTTGCCCCCAAACCACCCAGTGGGTTCATGACTAAGGCCGTTTTTAGACGAGCGTGCGGTGCACTCACGCGTCGTTGCCAAAATCCTGCGAGACGGGATTAGACGAGACGCTGCTGCAAGTCACGCGCACGGGAGGGGGACGCGCATTCTTTTCCGGCTGCGATCTGACTGGGTCGGCAATTGAGGTGGTCAGATTGCGGCTGGAAAAGAATGTGCATCCCCCTCCCGTGTGCGTGACTTGCGGCAGCGTCTCGTCTAATCCCATCTCGTGGGACTTTGGCAACGATGCGCCAACGCACCGCGCACTCATCTAAAAACAGCCTAAGAGTGGATTTGAATCCTGATCTTGCAGGTCCAAGTTCAACACCTTATGCACTGGATCTCATGGTTGTTCCAGACTTGAATCAAACAGCATTGACAACACCAAGTGCCCCAAAAACATGACCCAGTCCCACTTGCCATTCTAAAATACTGAGAGTGACCCAAAAGATCTTGATAAACACATAAACATAATATTATTTCTATTTGCTTTCTGATTTTGGAGCTTTTCTGTGTCAGGTTTTCAAGCTTCTCGCCCATTACCACTAAGGTCAGAGATGCACTCTTAGGTCCTATTCAAATGGACGCCCCCCCCCCACCTCCACGTGCCCACGTGCCCGCGTGGAGATGGGTGGAGGTGAGGCGCCACAGTCCATGTGAAAATGGCCTTAGTTTTGAGCGTAAACCAGGAGTCTCTCATAATCCCTTGACTCCAGCAGCTGAGACTTTCAGGGGAATATCCTGAAAGCAGAGTTCCCCCCACCCCCTCATTAGGAGTATTGGAGTTCTCATAATGGGCTCCAATACCCCTAACGCTGAAGGCATACCTCCCAACAGTCTCTATTTAGAAGAAACAGTCCCTCTTTGGGAACTAAATCCCACTGTCCCTCTTGCGAGCAAACAAGAGAGAGAGAGAGACAAAAAGGCCAGAATTCAAGCCTCAGGCACCTCTTTCCTGGTTGCCTCCCAGGAAAGCCCTTGAGAGGACATTAGGGAAGGTGCTGGAAGTCACCGCACCTAGGACAAGAAACTGAGTGGAATGAGAAACAGGAGCTTCTGTCCCTCTTTATGCACTGTGTAAGTGTGTGAGGGGTGGAGCTTATTGTCCAAGAGGGTGTGGCTCGTCCCTCTGGCCACAGGAAATGTTGGAAAGTATGCTAAAGATGAGATTGCCGGCGCACCAAAGAAGACAGGACACAGTGCTGGGTTGATACGGCCGCACTCTTTATTTAACAGATTACAATCAGAATTAGGTGGGGGTAAATCGCCTAGTGCGATGCGGGTTCAGTACTTAACCTTAAAACAGTAACCCCAACGTTAACCAGGGGTGGATTCGATATACCCTTGATTGCCACCCCAACGACGATCACACGTCTGCCCCTCGAGCGGCCCCAACCGTCCGTGAGGGGGTCCATTCCTTCAAATGTGAGTAAGGAGAAAGACGCCTGCCAACGGGGGACCATACTTGTCCTTACCGCCGTTGCACGATGCCCCCTCCCAGGGAGGCTGCCCCACCTGTTGCCATCCCCTGCTTTCTGGCCAGTGGGTCTCCCCATCTCTTAAGGAGATGACTCTTCCTTGTGACCCTTCTAACTACTCTAACTTACAGTACTGGACCCCTGCCACTAAGGGGTCATCGGGTTTACCCGGATGAATCCGATCCCCACCCGTTTCTAGAACCTTTATAATGTGTGAACTAGGGCCGCTTTCAGGGCACTCAGGTACAGGTCGTTCCCCTTGGGAGACAGATGCACCCCATCCCACCTATACAAGGCAGGCATTCTGTGCGACAGGGCATGGGTGTCGACATGCCCACGCCCTATGCCAGTGAGCCACTTCACTACATCCCTGTTGACCGTCCTCCTGGTCCTATCGACCTTGCGGAGGTGTACCCCAAAGCCCCAAGACATACGTTCGACCAGGTCGGTCCAGAGGAGAAAAGCATCAGGGAAAAGTTTCTTAATCTCCCACAGGTCGGACTTAATACTCTTGATCAACTGGACGCCTTTCCAAAGAGGGATGTCATTCTCACCCAGGTGGATTACTATGACGTTAGGTGAACGGCCCCACAAAGTGGCATGAACTGACGGCAGAAGCTGGTGCCACTGCATCCTGCTACGGCCCATCCAGTGGATCTGGGCCTGTTCAGACAAACCCAGTTGGGTTCCCCATCTGATCTGCCTTGCGGCCTTGCCCGCCCACTGGACCAGGCTGTGGCCAATGATCCAAACCTGCTTTGGAGGCATAGGGAAAGCACCTGTGGAGATAAGAAAAACAGTTAGGGTCGCTTGGCCGTGGGGGCCCAGCCTGGATATAAGTCCGAAAGGCCCCCAACCTCCAACGCCCCACATTCCTGATGCCGGGCATCCCATTCTCCGCGGAAAAACTTGCAGCCCCTATGCGGAAAGAATGGGTGCCATATGCTGCTGGCGGCAACCCCAGGTGGGCCAGTGCAGCCCTCATGACTGCTGTAAATTGGTACCTGGTCACCTGCCGCCCCTTAGCATGTTTAAACAGGGGGCCTGGGGCCACCCCCCGCACTGCCAGGTATGCCTCCATAGCCCTGGCCGGGCACATCTCTGTCGTTGTTGCGCAATTCAGCCTGACCTCTCCCTCTCTGGTCTGTCTTGGATCGACGGATGTTCAACGCCAGCAACGTTTCGCCGATCCGGATGTCATTAAACTGGAATGCCCTACCTGAAGTGTCCCTGGCTGAATCTGGTACCAGTTCACTCACGCGAAATGCTCCAAAAAAAGCTAGCTTGAACAACGAGTTAAACATTAAAACCTCAAAACAGTCGAAACAGATCCGGGATAAAACCCCACACATGTCCAGCAGGACTCGTAAAGTGATCAGGACTCGCTGGTCGAGGCTCCTCCCCCCTTCCCTATGCCAGCTCTCAAGCAGACACTTGGTGAAAAAAAACCAGTCGGGGGTGGGTGACCCGCAAGGTTACTTGTGAACACCAAGGCGGACAGCTTGCCCGAGATGGTACCCGGGGCTGCTCCCTTACGCCTCAAAAACATTGGGAATTGTAAAATGCAGTGCTCCAGGATCGGGAACCCTTGTGGCCAACCCTGTTCTCTGCAATAATTCTGGAACTCCCTGAAGGCCCTGCCGTAGGCCATCCTGGTGCGAGGCTCAAGGGATCCCAACACAGTGTTGCGCAACTAACCTAAGGTTCTACACCAGCGGCAGCAGTGGATCTGGGTTCTCCCGGGCCTGAGGTGTCAGCAGACAGAAACGCTCCATCTGGAAGTGAGAAAGGGCGTCGGCTACACTGTTGTCAAGTCCTGGCACGTGCCTGGCTTGGAACAGCATGTTAAGTTCCAAACATGTAAGCACGTAGACCTTTACTAGCCTCATGACCCTCGGAGACCTAGAGGACTGGGTGTTAATTATATGGACTATGGCTTGGTTGTCGCACCAGAAGAGGATTGAACGATTCGCCAGTTGGTCCAGCCACAGGTGTACGGCCACAACTATCGGGAAGAGTTCCAAGAAGGTGAGATCTCTTGTAACCCCTTGGTCTATCCAGACCTGCAGCCAGGGGGCCGCTGTCCATCGATCCCTGAAAATTAGCCCAAAGCCAGCCCCGCCAGCAGCATCAGAGTGCACCTGGAGCTCAGCTTCCACCAGGAGCTGCTCCCTCCAGAAACTGGTGCCATTAAAGTTGTCCAGAAATTTAGCCCAGGTCTGAAGATCTTCTTTCATCTCCTTGTTGACTCTGATGTGATGGTGGGGGGGGCGGGTTGCCAGCCAGCTTCGCGTAGAGGCAGGACAAAAAGGCTCGCCCCGGCGCCACCACCCGGTGGTAAGCAAAGTTGAGGCTCCCCACAACTGACTGGAGATGGCGAACTGTAACCTTGCCGGCCCCTGAACATTCTCGAATCTTCTCACGGAGGGCCCTCAGTTTGTCGTCAGGAAGGCGGGAAACAGCTTCTTCAGTATCTAACTCGATACCTAGGTAGGTTAACCGGGTGAACGGGCCCTCTGTTTTTTCAGAGGCCAAGGGGATACCCAATTCCTCTGCTACCCTGAGGAAGGTCTGCATCAGGTCTGCACACTCGCCCGTTTCTGCCTGGCCGATGAACAGGAAATCATCGAGATATTTCGTGATTCCCCTTTTTCCAGACCGTTGCTTGACAGTCCATTCCACTACGGTGCTGAAGCGCTCGAAGGCAGAGCAGGAGATCGAACACCCCATTGGCATGGCCTTGTCGTAGTAATACCCTCCCTCGAAGTGGAACCCAAGCAAGGGGAAACTATCGGGGTGAACAGGGAGTAAGCGAAAGGCAGACTCGATGTCGCGCTTCCCGAGTATGGCACTGGGCCCGAATGACTTCACTAGGGCAACAGCTGAGTCAAACAATGCATACCGCACCGAGGAGAGCTCCTTGGGGATAGCGTTGTTAACTGAGCCCCCCCCGGGGGTACGACAAATGGTAAATTAGTCGGAATACCCCAGGGGTCTTTTTTGGTACTACACCCAAAGGGGATATGATCATATTAGGGAATAGTGGGGCCGGGAAAGGGCTGGTCATCCTTCCTTCGGCCCCTTCTTTTTTGATCTTTGTGCTGACCACGCCCTCCATCCCCACTACCGACTTCAAATTTGGGCAGATTCGGCATTGGTGAACTTCATCAACTGGGATCCTAAAACCTTCTGGAAAGCCCTCCATTATGTACTCAACTTTCCATCTGCCGGGGTGCCGGAGGAGGGCTTGGGCCAGCGCTACCACTTTAACTGGTGTTGGGGCTCTTGCCGGATGGGACCATGACATTACTTCCCCTGGCACCGCCCTTGCCGGCAGCCCCGGGAAACGGTTTACCTTTCACGCCCGGTTTCCCCCTCGGGCAGGCAGTGGAAGCATGGTGCCCCAAACAGTTGGAGCATGCATGGCAAAACTTACAGGTCACCCGGGAGCATCTCCCTGAGTGGCCGAATTCCCAACACAGGCCCGGGGAGGGGGCCGACCCTTTCTTTCTTTCTTCGCGAAAAGACTCAATGGCGGACGAAGCCCCCCCTTTTGCCAGCAAATGCCCACTGTCTGATTTAGGGATGTTACCCACCACGGACATACAGTTAAGCCAGAGGTCATGCACGTGTAAATCCCACCTGAGGCCCGGAGTATATGCTGCCCTATGGTGGAAGGCTTCATCATAGCGGAGCCATGCACCCACCGGCCCTGCTTCATAAGCCATACAATGTCAGCATATTTCAGCAGGTCCGCAGCACGGGCAGGATAGGTCTGGATCATGACCCCCATGAAGATGGAAAAGGCGGCAGTCCAATTCGACCAGTTTCAATCCACCTTGGGGCGCTTAAAGCGCTCCTTTTCCTTTGTGTCCTTGTGCTCAGTGGGGTCCAATATCGGATCGCTAAACAGCAGGGCAAAAAGGTCTACGTATTCTCCGCGCCATACCTTCTCTTTCGTGGCAGGGAGCAGATGGCCCCCTATTGGGTCGGAGACCGCAGAGTAGCTCCCGCCCTCCGGGGGGCAGCACTGCGCGAATGCCATCATGGGCGGGGGGGCAGAACCCTGGACACCCAGTGTTGGTAGGAATGGGGCAGTTGCGGGGGCCCAAACCCATAGGGCCTGTCCCACGAGTGCGGCAGCGCCAGCCGTGTCGACCGGGGACAACCCCCCAGCCGGTCCACCAGCCCCTCCGATCCCCAGAGGGGGGATCTGCGTGGGGGCCACTGGGACCCAGGTCCCGCCCCACCAAACTAAATGCGTTGGCCCACTGACTGGTCCCATGCCCTGATAGGTTTCTGTTACTGCCCGCTCGGACCCAGCACCTCCCACTGTGGGGGCTTGTCTGAAACTCGGCACTGCCCCTCCACGTGAGGGAGGCACTTCACCTGGGTAAGGGGGCGGCTGGACTACGGGCATCGCCTCCTGCTGGGTTCCTGCCGTCTGGGCGCACTGGTGTATCAGCACTTGTAGAGCCCTCTCCATACGTTCCATCCTCTGGCGCAGATCCCCGTCGCCCTGTTCCTGGGGTGGTGCTCTAGCCGGTCCTGGCTGCAGAAAAGAGGGAAGAGGCTCCCCTGCCCACCCCAGTGGGCCCAGCCACTGTGGCCTGCCCTTGGTTGGCTGCGACTTGTGTGGGCTCTTAGAGCCCCGAATAAGGGACAACCCCTTGGGGTTCCACTGAAAAAAGCAGTGGATAGCCTGGCTCGGACCCCCTCCCGCTAGCCATCGCCTCCAGCATGCACGCCGAACCGGCAGCCGCCGATGGCATCTGAGGGGAACCAACCCGGGAGGGGCATCCCGGGGGGGCCTGGCGCCCCTGCAGGCCTGAGGCCCCCCCATCCTCACCGGCCCCGCAGGAGTAACAAGCAGGAGGGGTGATGTGGCACCCTCCCCTTCGCAAGGTTGTCAGGGGCACTGTCCCCCCCTCTGTGAACCCCCCTTCTCCAGCAGAGGTTGAAGGGCCAGGTTGGGGGGGGTACAATCCCGGAAGGGCATCCCCTTCCCCCGCAAGCTGGCGAAGCAGGGCCTCGCATCCTGCCATCCTCACTGAGAGGGGGATCTCCCCATCTCCCCCAGGCATGCTGCCCCCCGTGTGAAGGGGGGCCAGGGGCAGGGACCGTGGGGCTCACCACCTGTGCCACGCCCAGTTCGCGAGGCACCATCCCCTGGGATGGATCCTGCCCGGCGGTCTCGAGCCTCCTTTTCTTCGCCGTAGCAGCAGCAGTCTTCTTGTTCTTCCCCATCGGCGGGGGTGGGGGTGGAGGCAATTCCTAGCAAGGACAGTTGCGCCGACCCAGGGCCCAGAAACTAGACGCAGGGTCCGCACTGCCGTCCTAATGCCGCTCCTGGACTCAAGTGAGGCCAGAGCGGTGGCGTCACTGCTCATGGGCCCCGCCTGTCGGCGGGGCCCATGTGCCTACCTTTGACCAATGGGAGCACCGGCCGGGCCGCCTAGCGGCCCAGATCGTGCCCCCATCTCCCAGTGTGCCGCCCATTCTCCCGCCTCGGAGCCCGACTTTGGCCCCGTGACAGGCAACTACAACCCCTGCCGTCCTGCCCCCTTTCTAATCGGGCGCAGCAAGGGGCTTTGCACCCCGCACCTCTGTGGGGGTAGGGGCGTAGGCAATTCTGTGGGATTTCTCAGGACTTCTTTCATTTCTCTGTTGATGTCTGAGTTACAGGCTCTGTCCCTCCAGTGAGTTGTGGCTCAGGAATCAGAGACATGTCTAGTTCTACAGGGTCTCCCTACTAGACCTGGCTCCTGCTGGCTGGGCCCACTCCACACAGTAAGCTGATCCAAATGATTTCCCCCAAGAAACCCACTCTGCTACTTAAAGTATCTCCCTGCCCCTTCAGGGGAAGCAATAACCCCAGGCCTAACATGCCACAGCTAATGAAATTCCTTCACTGGCTCTGCCAAATCTTTGTGCTTACTATGCCCCAGGCAACATAATTGGAAATACCACCCCACCGCCCTCCATTTTGGGGTGTGAATCAGGAACTGGCAGTCTGTGAGCACTAAACTCAGGAATCTAACTGCTCTTCCCTTCCCCAGTTCCATCCTCCCCTGTCTTGTGTCACTGGGAGAAGGTGCCATTTATATTTAATAGCAGGCAGAATCGGAGTTAACCAGCCAGCTGAAATGGCAATAGTGTGTCTCTCTGAAACAACAACATTCCCTTGAGCTGCCCCTCACCCCGCTAGCCAACTGGCCAGCATTGCAATGCAGAGGCTGACAGTGATAAAGTTCAGCTGGACTCTCCATGCTTGGCTAATCACTGTTCTCCCACTGGATTAAGGAACTAGCAGACCCACAGATTTAACTCTGACCCATAGTCTTCGTGTCTATTCCTGCTCCCTGCAAGGTAAGTCTCTTCTTCCCCTCCCTTCCTAACTCTCCAGGCTGCTCCAGGACCAGAAGAGGAGAGACAGGCCCTGTAACCACAATGGGGGTAAGCCTGTTGCATTCAAATAACAAAGCCCGTCTCTAGTTACTGTACTGGAAAATGAGGGAAGGTTCAAGGCCTTTATTCTTGGCCTGGAGAGTTCCCAAAGAAAAACACGGCTCGCCCTCTTGGAGTGTCTCATAATGAAAACAGCAGGCAGCAGAGCAACCCATTATGAGAGCGTTCTTCCTCCCAAGGAGAGATTCCCAAACCCCCAGCATCCTTCCAAATCCTCTTTAGAAAGGGCTTTCGGGGGCCAGCTTTGCTTTTCACCTTCCATCTCCTGCAAGCCAGATGAAACTTTCCCTAATTACCCATGGCAGGGGGTCCCCTGCTCATGCCCAGAGCTGGGCTTAGTTGGGAGTTTGTGATTTCTCTGTTGGCTGCTCGGGGTCTGAGTTGCCATTCTCTTTCCTTATTCTACAAGAGTCTAGTGCTTAAAGCATCTGTGAACTTTAACCAGATTGTTACTCAGACAGGAAAATGACCACTCTGTAAAACGGAAGGGGAACCTCAGGTCCAGGAGCCAAATGTGGCACATGGCTAGTTTTCATTTGACTCCTTTCTAGTGCATGGATCTGGCACCTAGATCCAGTTTCTACCTCCAAGCAATGAAAAAGCTGAGCTCAGGGTAAAAGAGTTGAGATGAGGACATGCACACAAGCATCTGGACCCCTCTCTTCCCGAGCGTACCCCTTAATCATCCCTGTCATCAACTTCTATTTGGCTCTTGGAGCTTGTACTGATTTTCAAAGAGGCCCCTGGGAGGGAAAAGGTCCCCACCCCTGTTGTAAAATCAGGGGTATTTTCAGATGTAACAATGGCCAGCTTTAGCGCTCTTTAGCACACTTTACTCTGCGGCTACCACCACATTATCAATGTTAGCATGGGATGGATTCTGACTGTAGTGGCATCTAGTCCAGCCAGGCTGTGACTCGGGGAAGTTGGAATCCTGCTGCTCGTCCGGAAGTAAAACAGGCTTTCATATTTGAAGGCCCACTTTAGTCACCACAGTCTGGGCAGCTGGACACCATGGCAGCCGTCATTGGCCGCCATAGCCACCTGTCAGGGAAAGGGGGGGTGCTTCTGGTTGCAGCATGGGGGTGGGGCTGGGCAGATGCACGTCCGCCAGGCTCCCCACCCTCCCCGGCAGTCAGGCCCCCATCATGTTAGTTTGGGGGCCTGGCTGGATTCCAGCAACAGTGCCGGTCCCACTCTGGACTGGGTAAGTCCATAGCGGTGCTTAATTGGCACTGTCACTTCAGAAAACACCCCCTGTCTCTCATATCCTTCGTCGCTGGTGATACCTTTCAGTCCACGCACGCTCTGGGTTTATATTTGAGCAATGGGTAAGGCAGGGCGCTGGGAGTCCTGGCTTCTGCAAGCTGCTCTAAATTATTCTGTGGCCCTGGACAAATCGCTGTCCTCTCACTCAGTTTTTCCATCTCTAAAATGGAAACAATGGTACCTACCCATGGTGGAGTTTGCTAAATTGAATTTAGTGGGCTGCCTTAAAAAAAAGTTTGACTTATCAGAACTTCTAGTTAAGCAGGCCTCAAAGAAATGGACAGTATGCTGTTCAAACAAGCATATGATATTAGAAATGCTGTTAGGAATCTTTATTAAACAATACTCACTCCAGTAGAAATTAGGGTGGTGATTTTCATCCTTGGCATCCAATTACAGAGACCAAATTTGACAAAGGGAGGTACTGTGATCTTGTAGAGGGCTTGGTTGGGGGTGGAGAGAGCTTTCCCCCCAGTAGTTGAAAAGTAGATCCCTCACTCTTTGCGAGCCCTGTTAAAAGTTAAGAGTCTGTTAAGTGGCAATTAATTAACATATTTGCTTTTCATTCTGCTTATTACAGTTTAATAGTTCAAACCCAGCCTTTAGTTCTAAATGAAAAGATTACTGTGTGTAGGGATAGAGTTGAGTAGAGAGGAAATTCTGCTAAGCCCTAGAACCAGTACGCTTTTCACTTAAAGCTGAAGGCTGGATTTGAACCATAACACTGGGGTAAGCTGAATACAATCAAATGGACTTCACTGCCACTAAAGAGACATACAGGGAGACGCACAGCTCAGTGTCTGCCCAGCCCTGCCCCTGCACTCTGCGCAGCAGCCTGCCCCCCAGCTGACGGGCAGCCATGGTGGCCAGAACCACTGGTACTCCAGACTGGGCCCAAGTAAAGTGGGCTTTCATGCTGGGCAGCCATTTCCTGGCCATGTTAGTGCTTAGCCTGAGATGTGACTTGG
Source organism: Sphenodon punctatus (assembly GCA_003113815.1). Taxonomy (NCBI): domain Eukaryota; kingdom Metazoa; phylum Chordata; class Lepidosauria; order Sphenodontia; family Sphenodontidae; genus Sphenodon; species Sphenodon punctatus. Next base: position 2,489,670 of record QEPC01011926.1, on the reverse strand, counting down.
TGATACACCAGAGTCACAGCCCAGGCTAAGTGCCAACACTGCCCAGGAAACAGCCCGCGCCAACATCTGGCAGCGCTCTCCGAAGTGACAGTGGCAGCAGGTCCATGCAGGGGTAAGAGTGGCACTGCGGGCCACCGTCACACCTGAAAACATGCTTTATGCCCTTGGAATTTGGGGGGTGGGTGGGTGTAAGCGTGATGGGGCAAAGCGTATTGGCTGAGGGGGTGGAGCTTATTGACTGTGGGGGTGGAGCTTTTCCTTCTGGCTTCTCAAAATGTTGGGCGGTGCAGCCCAACATGCTGCCAGCAGGAGACTGCAGAACTCTCACTGCGGGTGCCATATAGGTGCATCTCTGCTGGGGAGGCAATGCCCCCTACTGCCCAGCCCTGCTCTTCCTACTCCTCCTTGCCCTGACTCTGGCCGCCTTTAGACGATCGTGCAGTGCACTCACGCGGGGTTTCAAAAACCCTGCGAGGAGAGATTACACGTGACGCCGCCGGCAATCGCGCGCCTGATACGGCGCCGCGCATTCTTTTCAAGCCGCGAACTGACCGGGAGCCTGATTGAGGTAGGTCATTCGCGGCTTGAAAAGGATGCACGGCGCCGTATCAGACGCGCGATTGCCGTCGTCATCGTCGCGTGTAATCTCTCCTCACGGGGTTTTTGAAACCCCGTGCAAGCGCACCGCGTGATCGTCTAAAAGCGGCCAGAGACTTCTCCAGCACCCAATGCTCACCCCCGTGCACACACACACACTGTACAATGTTGTGGAGGTAGCAAGCAGGTGGGGAAGGGGGCTACGCACTGCGGCAGGGAGCTGGGCTGAGTCAGGGGCTGCTGTGCACTGGGGCAGTAGGTATATCGGTGGCCTAGGTGGGGAGTACTGACGTATAGTTAGACATGCGGTCCCCACAGCCTTGAATGTGGCACAGCCCAACAAGATTGGCTAAACAGCCAGACTTTTGCACCTGGGATTAAGTTCAAACACTGTGGATTAGGGTGGGAATGAGATGCATTTCAATGCCTCTTTCTCAGTGAAGATGCCTTCTGGCTCTGGGATTCAGAGGTTGTTAAATAGGCCCTTTTCACACAGACACTCTAACACTGATAAAATGGGTGTTACATTTTATTATACATGTTGCAGGGCTCTATGGGTGCCCTGCAACATGTATAATAAAATGCAGCACCCATTTTATCAGTGTTCGAGTGTCTGTGTGAAAAGGGCCCTAGTCTGGAAAGATTTGGAAGATGGTCTGATCTTCCAAAGGTGTTTTGTGTTCTGTCTTGAGCCTGGCTTTCCTTGCCCTAAATATAGCTCCCACCACCGTCCGGAGAAGGAGATTGTCTGAGCTGGGAGGGTGAAGGGTGAAACTCATTACCAGGAACCTTCGTGCCTCCAGCATCTGGAAAATTTCAGCAGCAGGAATGCGTCTTGGGCATCTTTCTTCCCAGTTTCTGCAACAATTGGATTCTGAGCTCTGGTAGCTTGTAAAAAAGCACTTCTTCCTGTATGCGCTCTGCATTAGGGAAAGAGCCGGGATGTATGGAATGTCACCTGATACGTTATTGCACCAGGGTGAGCAGCCAAGAGCTTTTAAGGAGTGGGATGAAATGTCATTTGCAGGGAACATTTGGCAGCGTCGAGCTGCATGTAGGGAAAGGAATATTCTTGGGAAGTGGATTAATGGGCTTTTGTTATTGTGTCACCCAGTGGCGTAGCAAGCCTGGACTCATGTCCCAATTATTGGTCCCCTTCAAGGCAAGAGAACAGGGTCTTCCTAAGCAGCAGCCCTTGCAAGGGCTGGCTACGGCCTCCCCCACAAAGCTGGTGGTGCCGTCCTGGCTCCCAATGAGCCCCCAGAGTGGCTGCAAACCAGCTACAACCTGTATTTCTCATAAGTGTCCTGTAAAAATTTGCATATCTGGTCACCCTACCCATGTGGCTCTTGGGCAGTTCAAGTGCAGCTCTCATACAGGGCTGGTCCTGGGCCGCACACTGCCTTCATTGCACCCAAGTCTCAGCAGATGAATCACAGCTGCTCCTTAGAAGTACAGCAACCAGGACTGCAGAGAGAGCATTAGCTCCACCAGTGCAGGAGAGGTTTGTGCATCATGCCTGCATATTTTGTGGCTTTGGGCCATATAACGATTTTAACACGCATCTCTTGGGGTTGGGAACTTTGGTCACTCCTGTTATAATGCCTTAGTGGTTATATGGAAAGGAGCCATTGCTTTCTATTCTGATGCATCTGAAATCGAATGAGAACAGCTGACCTTGTGCGATATTCCATTCTGTGATGATGGTTTGTGCTGTTGAAACTAAACTCAAACACTAGTGCTGACCCAACCTCCAATCCAGAATAAAGCTATCTTCAGTTTAATCTGGAGGGGGATTTGGGAAAAATCAAATTCTGGTCACAGTTCAAACTTGGCAGCTTGAGCATATCCTATTATGGATCCCATATATTTTTCTACATTCCCAGGCAATTCAGATTCAAGATTTGAGAACTTCATAGCTCAGGCTATCACAGAATGCAGTGGCCCGTCTCTTGACGGGGACGGGCCGACACGAGCATATAACACCGGTGCTTTGCTCTCTGCGCCGGCTGCCGGTAGGTTTCCGGGCCCAATTCAAGGTGTTGGTGCTGACCTTAAAAGCCCTAAACGGCTTGGGCTCTGCCTATCTGCAGGACCGCCTCACCCTTCGGGTCCTGGAGCGACTCCTGCGGTCGGCTGGGGGCGCCCTCCTCGGGGTTCCCGGGTGTCTACTATGAGGAGGGCGTTCTCCATGGCTGTGCCGCGACTCTGGAACTCCCTCCCGTCGGAGATCCACTTGGCTGCCGACCTCCCCTCTTTCCGTAGACATTGTAAGACCTGGCCAGGCCTTTCCCGAGGGAGATGGGGTGGGTGGGGTGGGTTAGGGTAGGGGGGGGGCTGGAGTTTGTTTGTTTAATTGTAATCATTCCTGTTTATTTTAATGTTTTAATGTTTTAAAATGTTTTAAAGATGTTGTGAGCCGCCCCGAGATGCCTGAGGCAGGAGGGGGCGGCATATAAAAATTTAATATAAATAAATAAATAAATATAAATATAAACGTTGGCATAGAATGATAAATCCCCTCGGAAGATTTGCAAAATTGAATGAATCTCCCAGAGAACCTGCTTCAACTTTGCAATGCAGCTAACGTGTTCTGTGTACTTCTAGGTTCTTCCACAATGTTTGCACACAGCTCTGATATGAAGTCAACTGCTCTCCTAAGAATATTAGGTGCACAACCATTGTAGTTGGTCAGAAATAGCTGTATGGTTAATGCTCAGAGATCTATGAAACCTAACAAGCAACAAATGGGCATGGCATTCCATTCTGGGTTAATGGGAGTCTCCCTTGACACTGGAATGCCCTCTTGCTTCTCCTGAAACACACAGGCTTGTCTGGAGTGGTTTGGGATCTCGCGGCCCAGATGGTGTGCGCAGCAGCTGTGCCAATCAGAGAGACATCCTCAGCCATAGCTAAATATAGAAGACAAAATGGCTTCCACTACCTAGCAATGGGGCTGTCCCAGTGGTGTAGCAAGGTCTGGGCTCATGTCCCAATTATGACACCCCCATTCCCCCCAAAGTCATGGTATCAGCGTCTCCAGGGTGTGGGGTGGGGCTTACCTTGATGGCGCTGCCACCATGCTAGAGAGACCCCAACTGAGAGTCCTGCTGCAAGCCATTAACACAAACAGCTTCAGCACTGCTAAGAAACTTTCAGAGTGGGCAGGGGAGGGAGTAGTCTCTGCTTTTACTCACTCTAAACATTTCCTAGCGCTGCTTAGGCCCCTTGCAAAAGGCCCCTCCAGAGTCCAGGCTCAACTGTGCCCCTGAGCTGCCCATGAAGTACGGCATGTGTCAAGGGAACACTGTGACAAAATGTGCCAAGGGCAAGAGGAGGGTTAGTGATTATATGTGATGCCAAGTCCATCATGTTTGCCTCTCCAGCAGAATCATTCAGTACGGTCACTAGCATCCCCTTGCTTCCCCCTCTCTACCTCCTATCCATATCACCTCCCAGTTGCATCCATTCTTGCCTGTTCTACTCTTCCATCTTCCCTCCCTGCTGCCTGGTTATTCCTGCACCTCTCTGCTTTGGCTCCCAGGCTACAGTTATCTGCACTGTGACTCCCAAAGGAGGAGGGAGACTCCATGAAGATTTGCTTCCTCCCACATCTGGCCAGGAGGCTACCAGCCCCCTCCTTAGTTGTTTTTAGTGATAAGCACCAGGGTTTAGTGCTCTGCCTGGCTCCATACCGGCCATTCCTGTAGCATCAGAAATGTGGCCATGACCACGCAGCTCCCCTTAAGATGGCCAGATATGCAAATTTTAGAGGACATTTATGAGAAATGCAGGTTGCAGGGCTACATCCAATGCAGCCCTGCAACTTGTATTTCTCATATCTGGCCACCCTAGCTCCCATGGACCTGGGTGATTCTTCTGTCTGAAAGTCACAAAGGAACTCAGACTCAGAAGGGGATGTTCTGGACTTGCTACATGCAGTAGGACATTCAAGAGGCACTAGTCTTGGGAGTGAAGCATAGTGTAGCACAAGAGTGGGGAACCTTTTCCTTCCCAGAGGCCACTTTGAAAATTAGTACTTCCTTCCTGGACTTGGTATGAGTTGGGGGCCACGGTGCTCAGGAGGGGAGAAGGAAGGGAAGGGTCCAGATCATGGATATACATATTTCTAAATATTTCCAGTAGCCAAGGAGGGTCAAGCCCCGTCCCATCAGTCAGTAAGCTCCACTCATTCATAAATAAACTTCTCCCTCTCATGCACTTGCATGCACACACACGCCCCTCCCAACATTCCAGGTGCATCAAGGGGCAGATGCTCTCCTGCTTCTCATTCCACTTAGTTTCTTGTCCTAGGTGCATGACTTCCATCATCTCCCCATTGTCCTCTCAGGCCGTTTTTAGACGAGCGCGCGGTGCGCTCGCACATGGTTTCCAAAATCCCGCGAGACAGGATTACACGAGACGCTGCTGCAAATCACCCGCACAGGAGGGGGACGCGCATTCTTTTCTGGCCGCGATTTGACCACCTCGATCACTGACCCGGTCAAATCGTGGCCGGAAAAGAATGCGCGTCCCCCTCTTCTGCGGGTGATTCGCGGCAGCGTCTCGTGTAATCCCATCTCGTGGGATTTTGGAAACCACGTGAGAGCACACCGCACGCTCATTTAAAAACGGCCACAGGTGCTTTTCCTGGGTGTCAGCCAGGAAAAATGTTCCTGAGGCTTGAATACCAGTCTTTTTGCCTCTCTCCTGAAAGAGGGACAGTGGGATTCAGCACCCAAAGAGGGTCTGCCCCTCCTAAATACTAATTTTTGGGAGGTATGGATTGATGCCATGGATAAGAACATAAGTAGTGCCATACTGGGTCAGACCAATGGTCCATTGAACCCAGCAGCTGTCTCTGACAGTGGCCAGTCTCAGCCCATCCCCTATTCTTGAGTACATGATATAATCTCTGCTTCCTTCCCCAGACCTCATTCTTTCAGTGCTTGAAGCAAGGACTAAATCTGTGGGCCAGATTGAGGAATTAGAAAGGGGCCAAATAAAAAGCAGGCTGGATTTGGCCCATAGACTGGAGGTTCCCTACCCTTGGCTTAGTGGATTGAGCAAGAGTCTGAAAAGACTGAGTTGTAATCCCATTTCAGCTGTTGATGCAGTGCCTTCTCCCTGTGCCTCAGTTTCCCAGTCTGTACCATGGGGATAATGTTACAGACCTAAGTCACAGGTGGGCTGGGAGCATTAATTAGCTCATGTTTACGTAACACTTTGTAAGGCTGCTTTTAGACGTGCGCGGTGCACACGCAGCATGAAATCATGCCTCTTGTAAAAATCCCGCAGGCGGGGTTCGGATGCAACATTTTGCGCATTAAAACTGGTCGCACATTCTTTTAAAACGGCGAATTAAATACCTCGATACCTTAGCTTGTGGTTTTAAAAGAATGCATGACTGGTTTTAACACGCAAAATGTCATGCCTAAACCCCGCCCGTGGGATTTTTACACTTGGCATGATTTCATGCAGCTTGTGCACTGTGCATGTCTAAAAGCAGCCAATGTCTAGCATGCTAAGTGTTATTAACCCCATTCATCTTCTACCTGACTCCAGGAAATAAATAAAAATAACAGGCCAAACACATTGCTGGCACCTGCTCAATGAAGCCAATGGCTTTACACCAGGTATGAACTTTACCCTGTGGTGTTTTGAAGTCACAATAAATCTTCAAGGGTAGTGCTGTGGTGTGGTATGAAAGCAGCTGTGTTTTCTTAGGCCTCAACAATTTGACTGATATGGTTTTTATTGCTACCACAGAAGCCGTTAGCACGTAAATGTTACATTAGGGTTTTATAGACCTTGCTGTCTCCGATATTAACCTTCATATATCTAAGGAGGATTTTCAGAGCTGACGCCTCCTGAAATGAAAGCATATTGCCTGCAGAAAATATCCCGCATGTCAATTATTGAAAACATAAAGAAAGGCTAAACTGATCAATCGAACGACCCCATAAACACCCCTTCCCCCCCCCCCCCACACACACACACACCTCCACCCTCCTAACCCAAGAGCAAAACATAATACAAGTCTCAGTCATTAAGCTATCAGGTCTCTTCCCCTAAGAATGCCATAATGTAATGGGCAACAAGCCAGCAATAATATTCACATTCCCAGTGGAAATCTTGAAACTCTTTCATTTTGGAGGGTCCCCAGACATACTCTTTGCTTATAGGTCATGAAATCTAAAACTCAGCGTATAACACCCGGAGGATGTCAGCTGGCCATGTTGCGTTGGGAAGGGGAAGCGGGAAGAGGGGGTGGGGGATGGAATTTGCTTTAAAATTGCTTTGTCCATTTACAATCTGCTGAAATTTTAAAGCTCTCTTTCTTAGAGGTGACAAAGTGACCTGTCCGCGGCCAACAAAGGCCATTTACCCAAACAGTTTTACGTGTACCATGTACAGGGCACAACAGGCGACCCATGGCTGAGGGTCAGTCTTACGGTTTCTCTAGGAAAGGAAGGCAGGGAGGGGAGAGAGGGAGACAAGATGATTTGGAGCGTGGGGCACCGTCATTGTTGCTCTTCCCTGGCTGCCCCATGCTGCTCTCTCTTGGCAATTTGAAATTGATTATTTTGTTTGTGTGTGTGTTAAGCCCGCCCCCTTGGCCGGCTAATTAAAAAGTGGCCTTGTGAGGCAGCGTGCTTTCAAATTGCTAAGGATGGCAGACAGGACCCAGCAACAAAAAAATCATTAATTCTAGAGTGACAGTGTTTCTTTAAGAGGCCCCCATCGTACAGGACGGGGGTCGAATCAAGTCGATTATAGACTCCTGTTCTCATCAATCTTGCTCGCCGCAGGAAGGTAGCGGAAACACTGCTGCAAACTCTGGCTTGCTACGTTGCTTTGGCCAGGCTGTTTCCCAGGCTCCTTGTTTCTCGCAGGGAGGTGGGGGGAGGAAGGGGGAAGAAGCTGGTTTGGGACATGTAGAGCCAAGTGCAGGAAAGAGTGGTGTTAGCCATTGGTGAGATGCCTTCAATTCTCAAAAACCTCAAGCTGGGACACTGCACTTATTCAGCCAGGCTGGTCCAGTTCTGCAGGATTATCCCATAGCAGGGTGTGAGATATCAAAGTTGGAGGAGCAGGGCCATGTCAGCTCTGCTTTGTGGGATTCACTCCATGAATGCATGAAAGGCTCCCTGTACAAACTGCATTAGATGCGCTCCAAATGTTCATTCCTGATTGGTCACGCTCTGACCCGCAGCTGCATTCCCTGGCTGGAGGAGTGAAAGATGCACTGTGGCTTTGTTCTGCCAAAATCAGTGCTTGGAACCATGACAGGACTATCATATTACTGAAATAGAGGGTCATCCGGAGAAAAATGATCCTCGCCGTGACTCGAGGGGCATGTCCCTCCTTGGAAGAACAAAACACTAAAGTACCTGATCTGTTTCCATTGAGATGCGCTAGATGAGTCCTGGGTCGAAAACAAAGCTCCTACATGGGCCCAACCCTGAACAGCCCAGCTTCCTTCTCCCCTCCCATTTATGACACTCTTGTCCATTAACCATCTGTCTGAGCCACTTTGCCTTTGCTCTCCACTGAGTGTGGGGGACTTGTGAGAATCCAAATATGGGCTCTATTTAAATGGACATTGTCAGGTTAAAAATCATGTCCCACAATCAATGGGGCATTCAGGTTGTAGTGCCCCCTTAGAGACAGACCACTTGCCCCTCTTGATCACTGATTGCCCTACTCATATCACCAATGCCTTGGGCACACAAAGAAGTCATGTCTGGGAGGACCAGTGAATCTGGCCCTGTGTATTTCTTTTAGAAGCAAATTTCCAGACTGTCAATGCCAGAGAGCTTTAAAACGGGCTATTTTATTTTATTTTAAAATCAAATTCACTTTGCACTGTTTATACTGTTCGTCTGCAGTCGCACATGTCTGCCTGCCTGCACGATGTAAAGCAAATCAAGCCCATTTCATTTTTTCTAGCCAATGTCATTGTGTGATCGCATTGCCTGCTGGTGGTCTCTGAGTCCTGCCAGGAGAGGGGAGCTCCCACCCACCCAGCACCAGATTGCTCCTGTCTTGGGTCTAGCGTGACCAGATATGCAGATTTTACAGGACACTTATGCGAAATACAGGTTGCAGGACTGCATTGGCGCCAATGCAGCCCTGCCACCTGTATTTCGCATAAGTGTCCTGTAAAAAATTGCATATCTGGCTACCCTACTTGGGTCCTGAACAAACACAGCCCCCAGGGTAGACTTCCCAAAGCCCCCTGATACCCCAGGGATTTCTTCATTTGTACGGCTGTAACCATGATGCAGGAGCAGGACCAGCATGAACTAGGAAACCTATGGGAGATCATGATACACAGAAGAGAAGCCAAGCCAATAAACCAAAGAGAAAGATGACAAGAGAATAAAGAAATCCCCAGAAGAGCTTGGATAAGGCCTGGGCAGTGCTACTGCGCTCGGGCTGCTATGAATGCCCTTCTGCTTTGCTTCGTTATACAGGAAGGGCACGATGAATCTGGATATACCATCCGCTGGCAAGTCAAGGGGTCAGATTACCCCCATAATCCTTTTCTCCTACCAGGTAACAAAGCAGCTGGCATCAGCAAGGCCTAGCAGGAAATGCAGTTGGCCTTGGATGAGCCAAGGGATAAGGGCTGCTGATTTGAGATCTAAGATTTATGGGCAAATTTGCAAACTCCCAACATATCTGCTGACTTTCTGCTAAGCTGCACTGGGAGGAGCCCTTTCAAGCCCTATGAGACAAATTCTTTTCCGTACCTGTGTAGCACCGTCCTCTTCTGGGGAGCCGTTTCCTGAAGCTGGGAGAGGAACCAGGTTCAGCATATTCAGAAGCTCTGCCTGCGCTGCTGTTATTATTTTATATTTATTTTATAAATTTGTACCCCGCCCCTCCTGCGAACAGCCTGGGGCGGCTTCCAACAATAAAATGCCATACATAAAAACAATTTAAAACCATCAATAACAATATAAAATTATTAAAACAGGGCTCAGGACCTTCATTCAAACAATAATAAATAAGGTGGGGGAGCTAAAAAAGACCCTTACCCCCCCCTCCCTCACACCCTCCCCAAAGGCCTGGGCGAACAGTCAGGTTTTACAACTTCGCCAGATTATCAACAGGCTAGGGGCCAGGCGAGCTTCCTCCGAAAGGGAGTTCCAAAGTAGCATGGGCATGGCCAGTGAGCTACTTGCTAGATAGAACATGGAGTTATTCTATTCAGTCTCCAAATACAGGCAATCCTTCTCAGCAGAGATGCACCAAACTCTTCATAGGCACTCAGAAGGAAAAACATTTCACTTCTGTGGGTCGCTTTGAAAATGAGTAGAATCCACAAGCTGGATCCGAGTTGGGAATAGGACTGTTTAAGGGGTATGCTCAGGATGAGGGAAGGAATGCGGTGTGTGTGTGCGTAGAGGTGGCGGGGGACACAGATCTATGCCATATTGAATATGTGCTCTCATCTACACTCCCTCTGAGCTCACTCTTTCAGTGCTCGAGGGTAGGTACTGGATCTACAGGCCAAATCCAGGAACTGGGGGGAGCCAAATAAAAAGTAGCCACAGGCCAGAATTGCCCCACAGGCAGGAGATTCCCCATCCCTTTTGTAGGACCTTTGCCATTTGTTTTAGAGTTTAGGGCTGAAACGAAAATAATTTTTTTTCCGCACAAAAATATCATGAGAATCGAGAATTGTCACCAAGATCTTGGTACAATCTCAATAACAGTCTGAGATCTCGACTGAGAATTTTTTCTCAAAATACTGTTTACCATTTACTGCAATTTACCATTTACCATATACCGATTTACTGTGTACTTCTTACTGTGTACCGCCTTCATCCCGGTAATGCACATGCACAAAATGCGAAATGCCATTTTGTGCATGCCCATTACCAGGATGAATGCGGTACACAGTAAGTGATACATGGTAAATTGGTAGATAGTAAATGGTAAATTACAGCAAATGATAAATGGTATTTCGAGAAAAATTTCTCGACCAAGAAATGTCAAAAAATGGCATTTTTATTGAATGTCGTTTCTCACTTAAAGTGAGTCGAAAACTGATTCTCAATGACAACCGAGAAAAACTTGAGATTGAGTTTCAGCCACTGGTGATATCAAGCCACAAGATGTCTTTAGATCTTGACCTGAATTCTCCCCAACTTCTGGGTTTTCTGAGTCCCATTTTGTTGTTGTTGTTATTATTATTATTATTATTATTAACAAACATTTATATAGCGCCAGCAGTGTACCTGGCACTTTACAAAGTAATAAAATAGACACGGTCCCTGCCCCTAGGGCTTACAATCTGAGAGACAGGAGCTGGGGGAGAGACTTAGGAAGGGGAACAGAGGGAGAGACAAGGGGTCTAACATTCATGAAGATGCGAGGTCTCAAGTGCACGTACTTGGCTTGGTTACGATGAGAATGACAGCAGGCAGGTCCATGTTGCAAGGATAAGGGTAAACCGATCGTAGGTATAGGAATAGTGGCTCAGCAGGATAAAGAGTCAGACAGAGCAGAGCGAAAGAGGTGAGTTTTAAGGAGAGATTTGAAGGTATGAAGGGAGGGGGCAAGGCGGATGTGGACAGGGAGGGAGTTCCAGGCATGGGGGGCAGCAAGTGAGAAGGGACGAAGGCGCTTAGGGGAGCAGGGAAGGCGTGGAAGGGTGAGAGAAGGGACAGAGGAGGAGCGAAGTGCACGGGCTGGAGTATGGAGGGCGATAAGTGCAGAGAGGTAGGGGGGAGCAAGGTTGTGAAGAGCTTTATAGGTGAAGACTAGGAGCTTGTGCAGGATTCGTTCAGGAAGGGGAAGCCAGTGAAGCGAAGAGAGGAGGGGCTGCACATGGTCGAAGCGACTGGCGAGGTAGATGACCCTGGCAGCAGAGTTTTGGACAGAGATGAGGGGAGAAAGGTGAGACCGGGGAAGGCCAGTGAGAAGGAGGTTACAGTAATCGAGGCGAGAGATGACCAGAGCATGAACAAGAGTTTTGGCAGACGAGACAGAGAGAAAAGGGCGAATCTTAGCAATGTTATGGAGGGAGAAGCGACAGGATTTAGCAACAGAGTCAATGTAGGGTTTAAAAGAAAGGGGTGAGTCAAAGATGAAGCCTAGGCTACGGGCTTGGGGGACAGGCAGGATGGTGACTCCATCAATAGTTATTGACAGTGAGGAAGGAGAGGAAGGATGAGGGGGGAAGATAAGGAGTTCAGTTTTAGCCATGTTGAGTTTGAGTTGACGTTGAGACATCCAGGTAGAGATGTCAGAGAGACAGTTGATGAGACGAGCTTGAACAGAGGGAGAGAGAGAGGGAGTAGAGAGATAGAGTTGAGTGTCATCAGCATAGAGGTGGTATTGGAAGCCATGGGAGGCAATGAGTTTGCCTAAGGATGAGGTATAGATCGAGAAGAGGAGAGGGCCAATAACAGAGCCTTGAGGAACACCAACTGAGAGGGGGAAGGAGGAGGAGGCGGAGTTGGAGAGAGACACATTCAAGGAGCAGTCAGAGAGGTAGGAGGAGAACCAGTTATGGACAGAGCCACAAAAGGCAAGGGAATGAAGGGAATCCAGCAAGAATCCAGCAATTTCGTGTGCCCAAATTCTTCTTTGCCCATGGCAACTGAATGTTGAAGGGCCTTCAAGAAATGGCTTTTTCTGAGGGACATTAATGAAGAAAGGGAAGCTAATCAGCAAGCAAGGAGAGGGTGGGGGAGGTGGGTTTCAGCAGGGGTATCACCATGGTGTAATGGGCCCTGGGGCAGAAGATGGAATGCCCTCCATTCCCCTGTACTCCCACTGGCAAAGGCTGCAACTGCACCAAGGAGTAGGGTTGCCACCCAAGCAAATTTTTAAGGAATACTTATGAAAAAATACATGTTGCACAGTCTGCATTGGCACCTAAGGCACCAATGCAGCCTCTGCAACATGCATTTTTCATGTGTTCCTTAAAGATTTACATAGGTGGCAACACTACTAAGGAGCAGGGCCCTCCAGGCTCATGGGCTTCAGTGCAGCTGTAGCATCTGTGCCTCCATTAAAGCTATGCCTTTGGACTGCAGCACAAGATCCCACATGCATGCTCCTGGGAGGAGGCATCAGATCAGACATCTCCAGTTCAGTAGGTTACACCCGCTTTTGCTGCAGGTAGATGACCACACAAAGTCCAGGGAGCAAGACTCAAGCCCAACCTTGTGTAGAGGTTGTTGAGCAAGCTGGGAACTCTGAAGCAGAGGTGGTGCATGCTGCAAAAAGGGATTATGATCTTAGCCGCTGACCAGACTGTACCCCCAAAGGAAAATGCTAAGGGGAAATGCAAATATTTAACCTTGGGACAGATGCTAGAGCCGTTATTTGTGCATGAGGATAGGTAGAGGCACAGGTGACCTCAGGGGCATCAAACAGCTCTACCTTAATTATACAAAGACAGAAAGGGCCTTGGCAGGTAAAAACACTCCAGCCTCTCATTGCAGACCGAGCATGCCAGAGCCTTGTCTCTTGCATGGGACTAGAAGTCCTCAAGACAACCCTGCATTGAGGGCTTATGGTGACGTGCTAATAGTTGCAGTGACGACCCCCAGTATCAGAGTGCTTCACTGCTTGCTCACCTGGGCCAGAGCAGAAGGGGTTAATGTAGAGCACAGGGATCATGTGCCTGGAAGTGGGTGGGTCACATGACTGGTGCTAGGGCTATATAGAGAGTGTTAGTCTAGCCCTAAAAGTATTGTTAGCTTGGCAACAGCAAGTTGAGATACTACAAAGGTGACTGGAGAAATAGGTGGGAACACAGACAGCCCCCACTCCCCCCGTTTCCTAGGGAGAGGGCAAGGGGATTGCACAGGAATGCAGGGGGTGACTGAGCTGGCTAGCCCTAGTGGAAGGGAGAGTGCAGGGTTGCAGTGGGGTGACTGAACCAACAACCACCCCCTAACTCCAGGAGATGCTAGATAAAGAGCAAGCTGCTTAGGGTGCTCCTAGTTAACCAGGTAGAGGAACCCCTTGTTCCTGATGGGATAATCAGTGGATGGTCTGGGAAACATTTTGGCCATCCCCTGCCAACACAGTGTGAGGTATGTGATTGGTCAGCACAGGTGAGGTCTCACAGGGTGATAACCTCAGCACTTGGAGAAGAAATGGCACTGAGAAGTAACTGGCCAATCCTGGGGTAGGAGACAGCGCTGGGCACCACGGTAAGGCACAGTTGTATTGGTAGGATGACTATGAGCTTTTATGGGGTGAGGTGTTTGACAGGCTGAAGAGGATTACCTCCCTGGTGCAGCCCAGCCTGTTGTTAATGGCTTGTCTCAAATGGCTGCAGTGGCTGAGCGATTCAGTCTTGGTCTGGTTGCTATAGGCTGGGCATAAAAGGAACCGGATGTTAGAGAGTAGGGAAGCCCAGCTAACAGAGGAGAGGGCTGGAAGGGAGTGGTAAGAGAGCCTGCTGCATTGCTGGGGGAACTAGGTCAAGGGACCTGCATTTTCAGGTGCCCTGGGAAACTCCCTTGGCAGTGGGGTGTAGATTGGGATCGCATGTAGATGGGTGAAGGGGCCTGTGGGGCGCTGCATAATAAAGCACTGGAAAAAGAAACAGTTGCTTGGTGCCTTGTCTCTGGCATTCTGGAGAGTCATAGGCCCTGGTCCTGTGTGAATGTACCCAAACAGGACTCTGCCCTGCTACAGGGCCCTTCAGCCATACCTCCCAACATTTTGAGTGGCCAAAGGGAGACGAGTCCTGACCTTGGGCCTCAGCTAATCAGCTTCCCCACCTTAGCAAACAAACCCCACTTTTTATGCACTTACATTCACGCACACGCATCTCCAGACATTCGAAGTGCCTAAAGAGGGACTGAAGCTCTCCTGCTTCTCATTCCACGAAGGCCGCTTTTAGATGTGTGCCGCACATCTAAAAGCAGCCTTAGTCTCCTGTCATGCCATCATCTTCCCATTGACCTCTCCAGTGCTTTTCCTGGGAGGCAACCAGGAAAGAGGTATTTGAGCCCTGCATACAGTTCTTTTGGGGCACCTTTACACGCGGTGAGGAATGGGTGCTTACAGCATTTGCCACGTAGCTATGCATTGCGTGTTGACGAGAGTGGTTAACACATCCCTGCGGCAGGGGAGGTTGTCACCCAGCCTCAAGGAGACTGTGGTGTGCCCCCTGCTGAAGAAATCATCATTAGATGTGGACGCACTCGCCAGCTACTGACCTGTTTCTAACCTTTCCTTTTTAGGGAAGGTTATTGAGCGGCGGTGATGATCCAGCTCCAGGTGCAACTGTTTCCTAGACCCTTTTCAATCTGGGTTCCGTCCTGGCTATGGCACAGAGTCAGAGTTGGTGGCCTTGGTGGACGATCTCCGCTGGAAGATGGATGCAGGATGTTCTGCATTTCTTATCCTACTAGATCTCTCGGCCGCTTTTGATACTGTGGACCATGGGCTGCTGTTGAGACAGCTGCGTGACCTGGGGGGTCTGGACAGGACTGTTCTTGAATGGTTCCGCTCGTTCCTCTCGGGGAGAAGCCAGCAGGTAGTGCTGGGGGCTGAAACATCTTGCCCCCGCGCTTTGTCTTGCGGCATCCTGCAGGGTTCCATCCTGTCTCCATTATTATCTAACGTATATATGCAGCCCTTGGGGGAGATCGTGAGAGGGTTTGGGGTGCGATGTCACCAATATGCTGATGATACTCAGCTGTACCTCTTTTTCACCTAACCCAGACCCTACCATCTCGTTGCTAGCCCAGTGCTTGGAGGCCGTGGCGGAGTGGATGTGGCAGAGCAGACTGAAGTTCAACCCCGATAAGATGGAGGTGATGATGGGGGGGGCAAGGGAGGTGTCAGCCCCCCTGATAGGGGGGGTCCGCCCTCCTATAGCTCAGCAGGTTCAGAGTCTGGGGGTGATGTTGGACTCGGATCTCCGCCTGGATCGACAGGTGGAGGCGGTGGCAAAGGCCGCCTTCCACCAGTTGTATCTAGTGCGGAGGCTGCGTCCATACGTCTCCGGGCCGGACCTGGCCTCCCTCATCCATGCCTTCGTCACCTCGAGACTGGACTACTGCAACGCGCTCTGCGTGGGGCTTCCCTTGTGCCTGGTCCGGAGGCT
>QEPC01011926.1:2453016-2473876 GCA_003113815.1 Sphenodon punctatus | reverse complement strand
ACATTCTGACAGGAGGATTTATGCGGGTCATTTCAAACCCGCACTTGTAAAGGTAGGTTTTGGCTGCTTGTCAATGCGCTTAAAAAACAACCGCAAGGACGGTTAAAGAAGGGCATAGAGTCTTTCACACTTCAAGGAAATATGCGGGGAAAAGAAAAAAGCGCTGGTTTGCTGTATGTGGGAATGTGCTCTGAGACTGCATTCACACTTCCGGCATCCAGCTCCTCCACTGGAGTCGCCGCTGTCAGTGGTGAATGCGGTCTCACTTGCTGTGTGGCCTTAGGCAGCTCACCTGTTTGTGCCTCCGTGTAGTGAGGGTAATGAGATACCTGCTTCCCAGCTGGGTGTTCTGTGGCTAAGTCTCCTACTCTTTGAAAAGCATTGAGAGCTTTGAAGAAAGAACCTATAGAATGTCAAAGTATCATTGTCATTAATGAGAGACACTCAGGTCAGTATAAACAGGAAAGTGGGTCCCTTGATTTCTGTGTCAGTCTCAGAAACAGCTTGTCCTTTCGGGGAAGGGTATTGGAGTCTTCTGAAACATACTTGCAGTCATGCATGTTGCTCCTGTACCCTTGGATAACAAAGAAGAGCTGTTTATTTCTGTGCCTGTTAGTTTTGTGCAGTGTTAGGTGCAACTCAAGCTCTGGAATCTGTCATGAGTAGGGACGTTTTACAGCCGGCTGATGTAATTTAATCACAGTCGTTAAGCCTCCCTGTTGGCACTGGCACTGCACAGAGAGGGGCTAGGAGTCTCATGGTTTTATACACTTGAAATGGGCCCTCCTTTGATTTTCTGAATTCCAGATACCCAGCACAAAGCTGTGTGTGAGTAGTAGGGTTGGGGATACTCATTTAGTATTACTAAAGTGCACTAAAGTATTAATACTAATATTACTAAAGTGAGCAACAGATACTAAAATTCTGTTTAGTATTTAAATTTGAAAAAGGCTTTTGCCATCTGCTGGGCTCTGTTCAGCTTGCTCTTTGCTGCTCTGCATCTTTCCCCACGTGTTAATTGCAGCCTGGTCAATTTCATCTTGGCTCTGGCAGCACTACTGTTCTCCTTCTGCTGTCCTTACTGCAGTCCCTCCCTGGCTGGTCTCAGGCCCACCAACCACCCTGCAGCTGCCTCATCTCACTTGTGCTGCATCTTGAGATCAGCTTTGCTTTCTGATCGTCCCTAGCCTCAAATGAAGAGGGTGACTGGGGACAAGCAGAAAGCAAAGTTGATCTCAGGATGCAGCACAGGTGAGACGATGCAGCTGTGTGGTAGACCAAGAGTAGAGTTGCCACCTTAGGTATATTTTTCCAGGCTATGTATGAAGAATACATGTTGTAGGACCTACATTGGTGCCGTTGCAGGTCCCACAACATGTATTTTTCATAAGTGGCATGGAAAAATATACCTAAGGTGGCAACCCTAGGCGAGAGGGAGGCAGGCAGAGGACATTAGAGACCCAATTGCCACGCAGAAGCAAAGCACCCGCACCCAGTAAAACCCCCCAGCTCCTGGCATTTCCCCCCCAGCCTAGTGTCATCTCCCAATCCTCCACCCCCAGTGCCAGCCCCCCCCCATTAAACCTTACCCCCCACCTAGGCACAACAAACTCCCTTTGATCTCGCATCACCCCAGCCCACAGCCACATGGCACCCCCTGACCCCACAGCCACCTCCAAAGCACCCCCACCCACTAAAAGCCCCCAACCACTGGCCTTTTCCCACCCAAACCCAGTGCCACCCACACCACCCCTCAAGCCAGTGCCAGACAAGTACATTACACCTGCCTTTAGTACACACTTTACTAGTTTTAGAAACCCCATGGATCTTTTTCCATTGACTTCTATGGGGAAAGGCTCCCATTGACTTCAATGGAAAACAAAATAGAACAAATATTAAGTAAACAAAAACAAAACAGAAGTAAATACTAAACAGAACTAAACACTCAAGTTCATCCATAGTGAGCAGTGCACAGAAGGCTATACCAGACCAGGGTTTAATTTTGGGGAGAAGTTTGCCAGACCTCAGCCTGAGCAATTAAAAAATTGGGGGGGAGTTGGCGCCTTGGGAAATGTTTCCAACTTGGAGTGTGCACCCCTAAAGGTGAAAGACCAGGAAAGGGCTGATATCCGCCAGTTCAAGGTTGGAAAGGGAAGCTTGAAAAACCCTTATCTGGCTTTCATTAATGACTTGCCTGTCCTGCCTACTGAGCTGGTCATCAAATAGATTAAATCACAAGAACTCCTGGTTGATATTCAGCTTTGGAGAGGAAGGGTGGCCCAGTGGTTGCGTTGCTAGCTGGAGACTAAGGTTCAGTTCTCTTCTCTGAGAAGCTCTGGAGCAGGAGGCATGGTGTCCGGGGTAGGCTTGAACCCCAGCGATTCATGTCTTTACAAATAAGCACTGTTACTGTACCAGACGTAATGATAAACATATTTCAGTGATATCCTGTGTTGAATTTGGTGACATCCTAATTATATACTTAGGGGAGGAGAACCTTTTCCCTCCCAGGGGCTACTTTGAAAAATAGTACAAGCTCCAAGAGGGTGAGGATATTTGAGGAGTGCGCTCAGGAAGTGGAGAGTCCAGATCCTGGAACTGTGCCATCTCTCTGTCTCCTCCTTGCATGTATGTCCTCATCCCTGCTCCCTTACCCTGAGCTCCGTCTTTCACTGTTTGGGGATAGGAATTGGATCGAGGGGGCACATCCAGGAACTGGAAAGGGGCCAAATAAAAACTAGCCGTGGGCCACGTTTGGCCCCCAGGCCTGAGGTTCCCCACCCCTGGTGTAGACAATTGTACAAACGTTATTGCAGCAGCATATTGGAACAGCTATCCAGTAGTCTTCTGCCAGTTGTGTCCAGTCCCCGCTGTCTCCCACTTCTGCTTGTTTACAGCTACCCCCGCCCCACCCCTGCTGCTGGTAGGGTGGCCGGATATGCAAATTTTATTTATTTGTTTATTTATTTTACAAAATGTATACCCCGCTCTTCCCGCCACAGGCAGCCCAGAGCAGCTAACAATAAAAAATATAAATATAGTATAAAACACTTTAAAACATAATAATCATAACAGAGAAAAAAACCCCACTCCACCCACCCCCATCCCCACCCACCCGTACCCCTCTACCTCGCCAAATGCCTGACGGAACAGCCAGGTCTTACAGTTCCTACGGAAGGCCGGGAGGTCTGGGGCCAGACGGGCCCCCACCAGGAGGGAATTCCAAAGGCGCGGTGCGGCCACCGAGAATGCCCTATTCTGTGTGGCCCCCTGGGAAACCCAGGGGATCTCCAACATGGCACCCCTGGATGACCGCAGGGACCGATCTAGAACCTGGGAAGTGAGGCAGTCTCACAAATAAGCAGGGCCCAGGCCATGTAAGGCTTTATAGGTTAAAACCAACACTTTGAATTGTTAGCTGCCCTGAGCTGTTTTCAGGAGGGGCAGGATATAAATCGATGAAATAAATAAATATAAATAAATAAACTGAATCGGGCCCGGAAGACTATTGGCAGCCAGTGCAGAGATCGGAGCACTGGTGTAATGTGCTCCCAGCAGCCCAGCCCCACCAAGAGCCGGGCTGCCGCATTCTGCACCTGCTGCAGCTTCCAAGCCGTCACCATAGGTAGCCCCATGTAGAGTGCGTTACAGTAGTCTAACCAAGAGGTAATAAAAGCATGGATGATCATGGCCAGGTCAGGAACCGAAACCAGCGGCCAAAGCCACCGCACCAGATGTAACTGGCGGAAGGCACTCCTCGCCACAGCCTCCACCTGGAAATCCAAGCACAGCTGTGCATCGAGGAGCACCCCCAGGTTCCGTACCTGGAAAGTCAGCGGAGGGCAGACCCCATCAATCGATGGGGCTGTCAACTCCGCCGACTTACCCACTAACACCACCTCCGTCTTTTCAGGATTCATTCACAGTCGGTTAGCCCTCATCCAGTCCCCCACAGCCGCCAAACACCTTGTAAGCACCGAGACAGCCGGGCCTGGGTCGGTCAAAAATTAGAGATACAGTTGGGTGTCATCTGCATACTGATGACACCTCACCCTGAACTCTCTGATCACCTCGCCAAGCGGCTGCATATAGACGTTGAACCAGAGAGGGGACAAAACCGAACCCTTCGGAACCCCACACGGGAGGTCTCGGTAAGATGAAAAACAATCACCGAGTACCACCCACTGAGTTCTTCCAGTCAGGAATGAGCGGAACCATTCAAGAACAATCCCGCCCACCCCTGCACTGTCCCGCAGGCGCGTCACCAACATCTCGTGGTCAACGGTATCAAATGCTGCCGACAGATCTAATAGAACCAATAGGGTCGAACGACCCCAGTCCTTTTCCCGGCGGAGATCATCCACCAAGGCCACAAGTGCTGTCTCAGTGCTCATGACCCGGACGGAAACCGGACTGCAAAGGATCAAGATAACTGACACGGTCAAGATGCTCCTGGAGCTGCTGAGCCACTACCCGTTCAATAACCTTTCCTAAAAAGGGAAGGTTAGANTAACACATAATGAACCAAATCTTCTGTCATGGGCTCCCTGCAGATGTAAAATATTTCATTTAATGGGATGTTTTTATATTTACCCTCAATAACTTGGGTCGGTATCAAGGCAAAACGCAGCCTTGTAAAAGCCTTCCTTAGGTCCAATTTCAGAGGAAAACAAATATTTTTCACAGACATAATTTCACCTCCTTTATCCAGGTTGTATACCGAGAACTGGTGAGAGCCGCCATATCCTTCTGCCTGTGTACATCCAACACCCTTAGGTTAAATATCGGTGTAGCTTTATTAGCTAAGAGGCCCAGGGCTAGCAAGGAAAACCCATACTCCTGGATCAAATAATTTACCTTATAAAGCAAAAACTTTTGGTTTTCCGCCTCCAATTCTGGAGCCAGACTATTTGTTCCTGTAGACATATTTTTGGCAACCTAGTTGGCTCCATCTGCTGTAACTTAATTCAATAATTTATCAATCTGCAATGGATTGGGGTCTTTTTGCCAGTTGCTCTGTGCGTTGGGGGTGGGTGGGGATGTGTGGGTCGTGGGAGTATGCACCCACGCATCTCCACATTTACATAAGATACTCCCCCATGTGGACTATGGGTATCCATGCGTGGGAGCATCTTGTGTAAAAGGGGCCTAAGAGTGGGAAGCTTTGGGCCAGTGGGGCTATATGAAAAATATAGATGTATATATCACCCCAAATCATCATATTTAATATTTTTTATTTTTATTTATTTTCAAAATTTATATCCCGCTTTCTCTCGCCACAGGTGGCCCAAAGTGGCTAACAACAATACATATAATATACTAAAAACATTTCAATTCAATTAAAAAATAAATTCAACAATAAAATAAGACAATCATAAAACACTCCCATACCCCCCACCCTACCTTTCTCCCTTGCCAAATGCCTGACAGAACAGTCAGGTTTTGCAGTTCCTGTGGAAGGCTGGGAGGTCTGGGGCCAACTGCGCCCCCACCGGGAGAGAATTCCAAAGGCGTGGCATGGCCACCGAGAATGTCCTATTCTGCGTGGCCCCCAGATGACCACAGGGGCCGATCTAAAGCCCGGGGGGTGAGGTGGTCTCGCAAATAAGCAGGGCCCAGACCATGTAAGGCTTTATAGGTTAAAACCAACACTTTGAATCGGGCCCGGAAGACTATTGGTAGCCAGTGCAGAGATCGGAGCACTGGTGTAATGTGCTCCTGGCAGCCCAACCCCACCAGGAGCTGGGCCACCGCATTCTGCACCAGCTGCAGCTTCCGAGCCATCACCATAGGTAGTCCCACGTAGAGCGCATTGCTGTAGTCTAACCTAGAGGTAATAAAAGCATGGATGATCTTGGCCAAGTCTGGAACCGAAACCAGCGGCCAAAGCTGCCGCACCAGATGTAACTGGCGGAAGGCACTCCTCGTCACAGTCTCCGCCTGGGGATCCAGGCAGTGCTGCGCATCGAGGAGCACCCCCAGGTTCCGCACCTGGGATGTCAGCAGAGGGCAGACTCCATCAATTGATGGAGCCATCACCTCTGCCGACCTACCCACTAACATCACCTCTGTCTTGTCGGGATTCAGTTGCAGTCAGTTAGCCCTCATCCAGTCCCCCACAGCTGCCAGACACCGGGTAAGCACTGAGACAGCCGGGCCTGGGTCGATTGAAAATGAGAGGTAGAGTTGGATGTCATCAACATATTGATGACACCTCACCCCAAACTCTCTGATCACCTCGCCGAGCAGTTGTATGTACATGTTGAACAGGAGAGGGGACAGAACTGAACCCTGCGGGACCCCACACGGGAGGCCTTGGTAAGATGACAAAGAGTCACCGAGTACCACCCGCTGAGTTCTTCCAGTCAGGAATGAGTGGAACTATTCAAGAATGATCCCACCCACCCCCACACTGTCCCGCAGGCGCGTCACCAACATCTCGTGGTCAACGGTATCGAATGCTGCCGATAGATCTAATAGAACCAATAGGGTCGATCGACCCCGGTCCTTTTCTCGGCGAAGGTCATCCACCAAGGCCACAAGTGCTGTCTCAGTGCCATGACCCAGACAAAAGCCAGACTGTGAAGGATCAAGATAACTGATATGGTCAAGATGCTCCTGGAGCTGCTGAGCCACTACCCGTTCAATAACCTTTCCTAAAAAGGGAAGGTTAGAAACCGGACTGCAAAGGATCAAGATAACTGACACGGTCAAGATGCTCCTGGAGCTGCTGAGCCACTACCCGTTCAATAACCTTTCCTAAAAAGGGAAGGTTAGAGACAGGCCGATAGCTGGCAGGGGAGTCAGCGTCAAGCGATGGTTGCTTGCTTAATCCACAGTATGCAAATTATTTCAGTGCCAAAACAGAAACTTTATCTGTGGGTGTCGCTACACGTGACTCTTGCCACCAGTCCTGCCACCTAGAATGGTGACAAACCCTAGGCTTTGGTCACGTCAAACACAGGTTTGCTACTGGGAACAAATCCAGGGAGACTGCTGAGGAGACCCAGAGTGCAACCGCTAACACAGTACCCTTTGAATGTTGTTCATTGGCAGCCCCCTGCCAGGGGCCATTGCTCAGCTCGGTCACCACCAGGGGACGTTCTCCTTCCTGTGGGAATGGATTGGCCACCCTATCTCCTAAGCCACTTGGACATCGGAGTCACTTGTCAATTGAATTCCAGAGATGAGGGCTTCTTGGGCCTGGGAGCTGCGGGCGTGTCACGGTCACTGCTGAGCTGGGGATTTCTGGGCTTCTTAATTTCTCTCCCAGCCCAGGCCTTGTCTATTTCACTTCTCGTCTATTTCACCCCGGAACCAGGGCTTGTTGCTCTTGGGATAGCTCTCTATTTATGCCACCACATGTTTATGTTTATTCTAACGGCTCTGCCATGGGATGACATTGCAGTTGGTGAGGCAGGGCTGATTACCACCGTGGTCAACGTAACATGTAGAAACACCCTGAGACCGCAGCAAAGAAACACTTGCAGAGTATGGGGAAGGGGCTGTGCTGGCATGAGCACTGCTGGCAGATACGTGTTTGGTGATGGGTGTAATTATAGGGAAAGATGAGGGGGATTTGTCCCCCACAAATTTCCTCCCTCCCTTCAGTTCTGGGGCCATGGAGGTGGGGGTCCAGTGCCCTCCACAAATTTTTAGCCCAAAGTTACACCACTGGGTTGGCAAAGAGCTGAGGGAAATGCATGCTGAGAAGTGCATGGCTGAGTGAGTGCTCAGGGCAAGGGATGAGACAGAAATTGGATCTGGATCATCATGGACTTGGCCTGCAGATCCAGTCTCACCCTTGAGTGCACGCCCACGTCTCTGCTGCCGCCCCCTGAACAGGCCTCTTCCACACTCCAAGAGAGCAGCTGGATCTAGGAGGCAGAGTAAGGAATTCAAAAAGGCCAGGATTCTGAACATGGTTGCCTTGTGCAGTTGTAATATCGGGTATCTCTCACATCCAGGAACTGGTGCAACTGGGAATGAGAGAGTTATACTCACAGGTTAATGTTCCACCATTACCATCAATGGGAGTTTTGCCATTGGCTTCAGTGCTGGAGGATTATCCTGTCAGTATGCGTAAGGAAAGGAGGAGGAGGACCAGCTGAAACCAGTATGGATTTTATGGAGTAGCTCAAAGATCATTTAAAATGAATGAATGAATGAGTTCAATACAATATCTATCCAGTACTAACTGGATTTCAGTGTGTGGTCACCGGATTGGTTCTGCATATAGGCCAAATAAGAGACAGGGGTGTTTTTAAATGGAACAGCTGTGGAGCAGCCACTCGGGTGGAGTGCATGGGGAGGGATTCTAACGGGCAGCTCCCAGTCTGGCTACTGCTGCAGCCTCCATGACCCCCTGCCACAGACCATGGGGGAGGGGGAAGCATGCTGGCCTGGCCTTTAAAACTGACATGTCCCAGCATGAGCACTGGGAAACCCGGGCTCTCCAGTGCTCACGGCCAGTTCCTGTGATTTGCAAAGACCGTGTCTCCCACCCACAGTGCCTCTGAGCGGTGGACATTTCCATGGCCAGCTACCCCAGCTCATATGGGCTGAGGATGTCTGGGCACCCATTGCTCCACACTTACATTCTCATTGAGGTTTCTTTGCTGAATTCTGAGCTCAGTTACACTGGTGCAAATCTGGAGCAATGTTTATGCGTGGCTGGCATATGTTCTACAAAATGGGAAAGAGGCGGAATCCTGGAGCTTGTAAAGATTCTGGGTGTTTGTTTGTTTTGTTTTTGTTTTTTACGGAACAATTCTATTTTCAGTCCTTTGTTCTATGTCTGTTGTTCCAGGCCATTGTTGGTATCCCATGTCGTTAATATATTAGCCTTTTGGTTTCCAAAGAAGGGGTTCTAACAAAGCATTCCCATTTATTTTTAGAGCTGAGACAGTTGTGATGTGTCCCAGCTTGCTAGGACTGTGACCCAATCCAAACTGAATGCAGAGTTAATCCTGTCCCCTGCCACCCACTATAGAAGAGAGCTACAGTCAGGTGTTAGCAAAGCTCTGCGTTCCCTGCTCTCTGGAGTGCATCCAGCAGGTATTTGAGAGGAGAAGACAGACACTCTGCAATGGGATGATGAAGTCCAAAAGCCAGCTCCTATAACCTGTGACATGATGAGAAACTTCTACTAGGCTGGATCTTGCTCCCACTGAAGCTTTGCCAGTGGTGAGGAGGAGCTGATGACAGTTTTACAATCTCAAAGGATGGCACCAGAGTTATAGCATTAGCCTGGGCCACAGAAGATCTGAGTTCTAATTCTTCTGGGGCCTCCACTTTCCATTGGAGTCAATGGTACAGAACAGAGGGGTTAGAACATACAGGATTAGGGCTGCCTCACTGGCTGAGAACCGTGGCCCATCTAATCCAGAGTACATTCTCCAGCAGTGGCCCCAGAACTAGATACTTCAGAGGAAGTGTATAAAACCATGGTATGTATGAGGTGCTCATTCCTGATCCAGCCCCACTTCTGAGGATGGGCAGGGTGTTTCAGACACTGTGGTAAAGGGGCCGGGGGGAGAGAGGAGCTGCTTAAGTACAGACAAACTTCACTAGAACAAACTCTGCTGAGGAACCCTATTTATAACAATCCCAACTTCAAGAGTAGTTTGGAGTAAAAAGCTTCCTATAGCTTTCCGGGCACAATTCAAGTTGCTGGTTTTGACCTTTAAAGTCCTAAACAGTCTGGGCCCCCATATCTGAAAGACCGCCTGTCCTTCCATGTCCCATTGCGGCTCCTGTGATCAGACGGGAGTGCCTCCCTCCCTGTGGGTACTGTCGGGTAGCCTTGCACATACAACAAGAGCTCTCAGGGAGGCATTCTCCGTTGTTGCCTAGTTGTTATGGAACTCCCTTCCCCAGGAGGTTTGTTTGAGCCCGGGTCTAGGCGTTTCCCAGAGGCAGTGTAAGACCTTTCTGTTTGAAACGGCATTAGACAAGTGGGAATAGGGGATTGGGATGGTTTGGGGGTTGGGCTATGGGGGTTAGGTTTGGGGAATGGGGGAGATGGTATTGGTGAGGGCTGTGGGAGGGTTGGGTGGCTTTTTTGGGGGGGAGGGGGAGTTGTATTAATTTTAATGTTTTTACAACTTGTGAGCCACCCTGAGCTTTTGAGAAAGGGCAGCATATAAATTCAAACAAACAAACAAATTCCATTTAAAGTAGCCCCACTGTAATGAACACTGTGGCCAGATTGACGCTGATATAGTGGACCCTCTAGGGCCTACCAGGTGCTTAGACTGCACTTTTTGCACTGACTGAATAAGATGAAAGCAGCTTGCACCGAGAAAAGCACAAATAATGCAGCAGCCTCCCTTACTGACTCCCTCTGCCCCTTCACATCCAGCACAAGCTTCTTGTCATCATGTTCAAGACTCATCACCTCCCTTTCACTGCTTTAATTTCCCACTATATTCCCACGTAGGAACATCACTCCTCCTCTGCCATCACCTACACTCACCACAGAATCTCCTACTCCCTAAACTGTCTTCTTCACCCCTTCTCCTATGCTGCCCCTATACTTGGACCTCCTTCCCCAAGTGTGTACACTCTGCCCCCTCCCTCTCAACCTTCAAATCCCTCCTAAAAACCTGTCTCTTCCATCAAGCTTTTCTTAGCTCATCTTTTACTCCCATAGGTTGCTCACTGCTTCTCCTTATACCATTATATCCTTCAGGATGCTCCCCTTCCTCTTGTAACTAAGCTAGACATGTGCACCTGCAACGTCTCAATTTCTCAAATGTATCCCTGGATAAAAACAAATGTGTGTCTGGCACACTGGCTACACAGTCTGTGGCCGTGGCATGGTCAAGTCGGGGCACAGATCAAATTGTGAGTCCTCCCCCGCCCCTCCAGCAGGGGAACGGAACAAACGTATGCTCAAGTGGCTCCGCCCCAGTGCACCCCCATTGCCCCCCCCCATGATGAACAGCCATGGCGGCCAATCACAGGCAGCCATGGCTGTTGGCCATGACGGCCCCCAATCACGGGCANTGTGTTGTCTGTCCCCGCGGTGTCCGCCCTTCCCTTCCTTTCCCGTATGGGTGTGTCTGCGCCCGTGTGTGTGCATGTGCTGTGTGTTCCAGTGTGACCTCGTTGTCTCTGTACCTGCTGTGTGTGCCGCTTCAGTGGCTCTTCTTCCTCCTCCCCCTCCCTTCCCGTTTCCCTTGTGTGGGCATTTCCTTTTGGCGCTTTTGGCTTCCTTTGCCTTCAGCCGGCCATGTCTGCCTCCCGTCCCTCCCCGGTGCCTTCTGGGTGTTTTGACCACGGCAAGGAATCGGCGTCATGTCTGTTGCGCTACCCCAGGCCGTGGTTTGCCTGTCCGATTCCCTGCCGTGGTCCCGCTCTGTCACGTCTGTTCGGGGCCTCCCTGGACCACGGGGGGTGGTTGGGCAGCTCGCAACCGCTGGGAATCCACTGTGGTGAATCGGGACCGCGTAACGTCTGAAATCACCCCATGACTGCTGAGGAGCTTTCAAGTGTGGAAATGGAGCTGGACATAGATTTGAACTCAAAACATACATGTGGTCACATAAGGAATCTTAAGCACCACAGCCACCTGTGTGCAAATCCAGCCAAAGAGGAGGAGTTAAGGGAAGAAGCAACACAAAGAAAGATCCTAATTCAGAATAATGCCTCCCAGGATAATGCGTTCGAGGTGGAGAACTGTCACACGCACTGCAACAAGCCAGGCTGAGTAGAAGGAAAACCCTGTTGGGGATTCCAGGGAAATGGATTGTGAATGGACAACAGACCCTAGCGTATGATGAGTGTTTAGGCTTCCTCAAAATAGGGGTGTGCAATTCGTTTTCATTTTTGTTTTCATAAAAACAAACAAAAATAATAACAAAATAACAAAACTTTTGTTTTCATTATTATTTTTGTTATTGTCGGCGCACCCCAATGAGACACAGAGACTTAAGTTGGTGTAAAACTGGCCACACTCATTTATTAAATTCACAACCATAGGCAGGTGGGGAAATTGCATTCTGCAATTCAGGGTCCAATATGCCCATTAACTAACTGCACTTATTAACTCAGGTACTGCCCGGACGTGCCTTCCATTGACAGTATCCTAACCAAACTTTTCATCCCCTCCTCCGACAGGGCAAGGCCAAAGGGGGGGGACAACCCACTGTGGGTTTGAGTAAGAAGTAGGTGTCCACCGTGTCCAAAGACAGGTCATGTCCCTGCAGGCCCTGGTTAAAAACACCACTTCCAGGGAGCATGATCACAGAGCATGCTGTGCCCTGCATTACACTGTGTATCATCTCCCCATCTCTTACTGAGATGACTCTAACTACTTAAATAACCTACCTATTAAACTTGTTGGCATATTGGACCCCTGCCGAGTGCGACAAATCATTAACTTATAAATTGCGACAACCAATTAGAATTAAATTATTCCATATCATTTACTTAATTCGGATCCGAATTCCATCTCTAATTGAACCTGATCATGACTACGCCCCGAATCTATTTAATAATTAGCCAATTAGATATCTGATTCGCCTATTTAGATTTGCCTACTCAGCACTGTCAAGGAGGCGAAAAACACAGTCCTTTAAGCAAGGTTCCCTGTCAAAATTCCTCCTCGGTCCCCTAACGGCAACCGTTTTTAAACCACAGTGCTAGAGGGAGGTGGGTGGGCTGCTTCTCTGCCCTCCGCTTTAGGGAATGCCGCTCCACGCGGTGAACAGAGGAACGCCCCTCCTAAAAGGGGCGTGTCCTCCTGGTCCCGAGAGGTGCGCATGCGAAACCTCGCTCTGGGACAGTTGCTACGGCAACCATTTCCAAAGGGCGCAAACAGGGCTCACTAACAGCCTGTTTCGCCGGCCATTCCTCTGCGTCTCTCCCCACCGGGGGGGGGGGGGGGACACCACAATCACCCCGTCGCCGCCATTTTGGCGGCGAAGGGGACTTGCCAGGCTCCATTTTGGAGGGAAAACCTGGTAAACAACTTCTGGGAGGGAAGGAAGGAGCTGACACCACAGAGCCAGGAGACTGTGAGGTTCAGAGGGGAAGGGGCAGGATGGGGAACAAGGACTTGATCCCTTGTCCTGGATTCCAGAGGTGCCCGGTAGTGTAAAATGTCCTCAGGATTGATTGCAGCCTTGATCCTAACTAGGATCGAACCTAGATCATCACTGGGCCCGGGGATCAATATTGCCACCAATACCAAGCACCCAGTACACAACTCACCGGTGGGATGAAGTGAGGAACCCAGGGGATACCCTAGAGGGGCAACCCACGAGAGGGGAAGAGGGTACAGGGAGGACACACTTACCCTATCCACTCACACTACACGCACACTGAATGGGGCCAGAAGGGCACACACAAGCAGGTAAGGAGAAACACAAGGGAACCAAACACACGCCACACGCTCACCTCACGCACGCTAGATGGGAATTCAAGGATCACCACACAACACTATAGGGCCATTCTCTCAGGCAAAGCACTGATTACCGGTGCCTTGGGAACGCTGGCTTAGGCGCAGGCACTCTGAGCACCTGGATTGCTTCTGCACTACTGCACGTGCGCCTGTTTTCCTTGGTGGCGTCAGCCGTGACTCTCCGCCCTTCTGGAGGGGCTTGCAGCTTCGGCTCAGGGGCAGACCCTTCTACTGGTTTCTGCACCACGTCCGGTGCTTGCGGTGATGGGGACAGCTGCTGTTTAGGCCCCATGGAGCTCCCTCATGCCGGGAGCCTTCACCTTGGTCTCCCCCTTCCCCAGTAAGAGCATCAGTGGTGCCTGACAGAGACATGACTGACATCTCCGCTGGCAAATGGGCATTGCAAGCACATCCCAGACAGCGGCACAGCACTCTTTAATTGCTCAATGCTTCCGGCCTCCCAGAACCGATCATGGGGGCTGGGAGGACACTGAGAAAGCTTTATATTGCCACAGCCAGTCTGTTTGCACTTGTTCTGGGTTAATCTCTCTCTTCCTTGTCAGGTGGTGTCTGCAGAACACTGGTGCTTTCTAACAAAAGTCTTCCCCAGTCCACGCTGTATCCTCTTCCCTTCCTCAAACCAATCACTCCACAACACCCCATCCTCACACTATCCTTGTGTTCCAGATCCAATCCTAGTACCTTTAAAATATATATATAATCTCCGCTGCCCGCATGCTACGTGCCAGTCTCTTGGTGATATTTCTGCTCTCTGCGATACTTTCGGCAACTATGGGGAAGGGGGGAAAGTGCTTTGCAGGGAAAATACAAATGCTTTCTAAGCCGTAGGAAGCCCTACAGTGATCCCCATTGGAAGGCATGACCATGTGGAACTCCCCTTTCTCTGTCAATTCCCAGCGAGATTGTCTAATTGCTTCTGTTTATGGTTTTGCTGACGGGTGACACCTCATGTTCTTTAAGCAATGAAATCGTTTCTCACTGGACCCCTGATAATAACCTGCTCCGCAGCAAACCAGTGAAAGTGGCTGGCTGGCTTGTGGGGGTGGGGAGAACAAGTGAGATTCCTTTTTCTTTGCAAACATGAAAGGAAGCCTGAAGACTCTCTGAATGGTAATGGAAAACGAATGGGCCCAGGTCAGAATAAATTAGAGTCCTCTTCTGAAATGAAAACCAGGTTGCCTGCAATGCACCTCATGCCTCAGCTTTCCCGCACTTAAAGTCTCAGCTGAAATGGACATCTGAAGGGAGTGAGTTCCGCATCAAGGGGCCCAGCACAGGAGAGGCCTGATCGACCATCTGCTTAAGGTGTGATGACGGGATCCCCAAACAGTGAGTGGTTTCTGAGCTCAGAGACTTAATATAATGCCATAATAAACCCAGGAATCAAGAAAGACAATATCAGCCAAGATTGTGACTCCTACCTGCCGATGATATGACTCCGGTTCGGGTCACACAACTCCTAGTTTGGGAGCCACTGTTCTAGGGAGAGAAGACTTTGGTCCACAAAGGCCAAATGGAAGTCCCCTGCCCCACTACCTTGCATGGAACTTTAAACACTTTGGAGCAGGAACTGTCTCTTGGTCTGTCCACTGCACAAATATTATTTATATAGTGCATGCATTGTGCCTGGTGCTGAACAGTTGTGATAAGAGACAGATCTCTGTATCAAGGAGCTTACAAACTACAATAAATAAGGGATTGACCGGGACACATTCATCAACTTACAGGTGAATGTAATTGGCTTAGTTACAGCGAGGGAGGGGATCCTGAAGATAGATAGTCAGAAACAAGAAACCTATGGGGGTGAGGAGGAAGGGAAAGCTTGGAAGAAGAGGTAGGTTTTTAGGAGGGATTTGAAGGTCAAGAGGGAGAGAACAGGATGAATGCGTTCGGGGTGGGAGGAGGGGAGTTCCAGGCAAGGGGCAGAATGAGAGAGAGTGAAGATGGTTTAGAGTCTTCTGGACTGGGTGAGGGCAGTGGCAGAGGAGGAGCAAAGTTCCATCCTGGGTGGGAACGTAGCAGGAAATAAGAGCAAATGGCTAGGGAGGAGCAAGGACAATGGGGAAGCAGTATTGATCAAGACCTCTGGACACTACCACAATACAGCAAATTATTAGGCTTATTATAGCAATGTAAGTCAGGAAATTTGATTCTGAGGAAATGCACGCATTTTGTAACCTTGGAACATGAGTGAGGCAGGCGTATGGGGTTGTGCATTGTAGTAAATATTTAACTCGACTATCAAACTATTTCTTATTGTTCATTGTTGGGCTGGACCCTCAGAACAGTTTCATCTTCCCAGAGCTGGGAGAGGCATTGACAGTGGGGAGCAGACATGTCCATGGTACCTAACCTCAGCTCCAAGAAACAAGGGTGTGGAGTGTGGTCTTGACCCCCAATGCATTCTGCACTGATCCATGATGCTGATCCAGTAGAGTATAGTGTCTAGGAACATTGGCGTATGGCATAGACCAAGGGAGTAGCTATAATAGGGAGAGATGGAGCAGCTACACAGAGGTCGACAAGCCTGGGAAGCCCACACTCCCTGGCACAGTTGTGTTCCCTGCTGCTGAAAGAGTGGGTAGGCGGTCCCCATTCTGCCTTCTGCACCTCCAGTGTAGATGCCTTCAGTATCTTCCTCTTCCTGCTGACTGAAGGTGCTTTTCAAGGAGACACTGTAACGTATACCCATGTGGGAGCTATTGCTCACTGGAGCACAAGTCGCTAGAGATATGCACCAGGGACCCGTGTCACTTTTCATTTTCATTATTTAAATCTTTCATTTTCATAACTATCAACATTTCATTTTTGTTTTTGTTTTTGCTTTCCATTGATTTCAATAGAAAACACATTTTCAGCTGTAACGTTTTTGTTTTTCATTATATGTGAATGACACCTGGAGGGATTGTACCTCCAAGGGACAGCATTATGTGTACCAAATGTCAGAAAAATAGGATAGAGGAATCCGATTTTATAAGCAGTTGAATTACGTTATTTTGCAAAGTTCTGCATATACATTCCTGGATGTAACTTCTTGTCACCTATTTAATGTGAATGAAACTTGGCATGTTTATACCCCTGCACAGGTTTACTATCTATGCCAACTTTCAGAAGGATTGGCTAAAGGGTTCTGGTGGTATAAGCCTGCTTAGTAAAGAAACAGCCAGGGCTGAAGGCGATAGCTCTGCCCCAGGATCCTCCTGGTCATTGTGGCTGCCGTCTAGAAGTAGCCAATCAACAAATTTTGGTGATCTGTGTGTATATCCCCCCAGATAACTCTGTCGATTATAAAGATGACATCTGGTCAGATTTGACCCATTTTCTTGAGGGGTCTCAGCGGCTGTGACCCGGGGCTAGTTTTTTAGTTGCTGGGGACTTCAGTGCACGTTTGGGCCCGACGGATTTTGATTTATCTCAGTTTGGAGGCTTTTGGATTGCTGAGGATGATGCGCCGTTAGAAAAAATGTGGGCAAAAGATAAGGGCTTTAATCAAAGTGGCATAGCCCTGGCCAAATTACTCCAACAATTAGATCTTTACGCCCTGAATGGGCGATATTGGAGGGATCGGCCTGGGGAGTTCACTTATTTCTCCCTTAGAGGATGTAGTACCCCTGATCACTTGGTCTCTTCAGCAAACTTGGTCCCCATGATTGAATTTTTTGTGTGGGTGACAAACTAGATAGTGACCATCTCCCCCTAATTCTTCACCTGAAGGGGCTAGTTCCATCTGCAGTGGACCCCGCTCTTAACTCCCACTGCTCTGGGAACAAGCAATTGGGAAGGGTGAGGCGGCGTTGGGAACCGCAATTAGAACAGGAACTGACGACCTTGTTGACTTCCACAAAGGGTCAGCAGTTTTCACAAGAAATAATGGAAGCTCCTGACCAAAAGGAATTGTAGGCTTCATTCCAGAGGCTCATGGACTGGTTACAGCCCTCTCTGACCTCTGGCAGGGTAGCCTCTTCTCCATCCCCCCATCCTATGGCTGGTACGATGAGGAACGCCGCCAGGCTAGGAGAGATCTTCGGCGCCTTTACCGGCGCTTCAGGATTAGGCATGGGGAAGAACAATTGAGAGAGCTGCTGATAAACCGAAGAGTGTATAGGGCTTTATCCGAGCTGCTTGCAGGAGGGGCGGGATATAAATATATTAAATAAATAAAATAAATAATTATTGATAGCTAAGAGAGATGCCTTCTACAGGAAAATGTGGGGGGACCTAGACTCCGCTTCTAGGTCCGACCCTGTGAGGTTTTGGAGAATGGTTAGATGTATAGGGCATGACAGAACCCCCACTGT
The DNA here is from genome assembly GCA_003113815.1 of Sphenodon punctatus. Taxonomy (NCBI): domain Eukaryota; kingdom Metazoa; phylum Chordata; class Lepidosauria; order Sphenodontia; family Sphenodontidae; genus Sphenodon; species Sphenodon punctatus. The sequence goes on along the minus strand of QEPC01011926.1, from coordinate 2,456,149 downwards.
GACTCCATCAGTGTCCAGAGAAACATGGGAATTACACTTTGCAGTGTTATATAGAGCCACTTGTGCTCCACTTACTGATTTTATATTGGAGCAACCTATACCTGATTGGGATCCAGTGTCGGAAGAACTAATTTTGGATCTGATCAGCAGTTTGAAGGACCGAAAAGCTCCAGGGATTGATGGCATTCCCCCGGAGTTTCTGAAGTCCGGATCAAAATGGTGGACCCCAATTTGTGCAGCCCTGTTCACAGGCATTAATGAGTCAGGTAATGTACCTGAGGATTGGGGGTGTGCCGTTGTGATTCCGATTTATAAGCAGGGAAATCACTCGACCCCTAGTAATTATAGACCCATTCGCCTTTTAAATATAATAAGCAAACTGTATGCAAAATACTTGCTATTAAGGCTGAACAAATGGCTAAAGGCCCAGGACATTTTGCTTCCAGCCCAGATAGGGTTTCAGGAAGGGAGATTTACAAGCGACCACTGCTTTTATCGCATTTTATTCAGAAATATGCTGGGTGCCCTTCTGTCCTGACTGCAGCCTTTATAGACCTGAGGGCTGCTTTCGACACTGTTCCCAGGGCCAGTCTGTGGGGGAAATTGGCAGCCCTTAACCCCAACCATAGGCTTCTTCATCCTATTGTTAGACTGCATCAGAATAACTCGCTAGTGATAAGATATAACAACCAAGGGGAAATTTCTAATAGTGTAACGGCGGAACAAGGTGTAAGACAGGGTTGTATATTGGCCCCCACCCTGTTTAATATTTATTTAAATGACATATTGAAGGCATTTTCAGACCCTGTTTACCATCCTCTGAGGGTGGATGGGACACCTGTCCCGTGTCTCCTTTACGTGGATGACACGGTGCTTTTGTCCTGTTTTTTGATTGACTTAAGGCGCTTATTGACAGCCTTTGGGAATTACTGCGAAGAGAACTCGCTAGAAGTTAACTAAGATAAGACAAAGGTTATGCGGTTTTCCATAAGGCGAATTATTCATAGGTGGAGGCTGGGTGATAAGGATATTGCCCAGGTCCAAGTATATAAATACTTAGGGCTTTTGTTTCAGTTGAATGGGTCCTGGGCGATTCATTCTCAAGTGGCCCTGGGTAAAGCTAAACAGCTGTCTACAAACATTGTCAGATTTTTTAGATCAAGGGGTGGTCAGTTAATCTCCCCAGGAATAAAAATCTATTTAGGCAAACTAGTTCCCCAGTTAGTGTATCGGGCCCATTTTGGGGCTCTTGGAAAGCTCCAATTGTTGGAAAGAATTCAATCCGGCTTTGTTTGAGCAATTTTGTCAGCACTGGTGGGCTCTCCTAGCCAGGCCCTCTACCGGGAGTGCGGGCTCCTACCCCTTCGGGTGGGGGGTCTGGCAGGGGGCTCTGGTCTACTGGCTTCACCTCCTTTTTGATCTGGCTGCCCTGTGGTCGCTATTGGTACAAGGAGATAATTCTCCGAATCCTTGGCTGGCTTCTATGGAGAATAAAGTTAAACTTCTGGGCCTTTCCCCCGAAATCCTTTTGCCACTTGGATTTAAGGGGGCGAGGAAGTTGCTGATCGAAAGATTAATGGATGTTATATGGCAGGAGTTGTGGGCCGAGCTGGATAGGAGTAGAGCATTGGGTTCATATTACCAGATGGCCAATAAGATTCGGTCACCAACGCCTTTCCTGGATTCAGGTACGATGCCCTCGATAAGAAGATTGCCTTTGCTTGCTAGGCTTAATGCTTTTTCATCTGCCTATTTAGATGGCAGGTATAGGGGCATTCCCCTGGCAGAGCGCCTGTGTCAGTGCCCGATGAACTCAGTGGATCTCCAGCCCATATCTTATTGATTTGACCCTTTTATGATGGGATCCGGGCGAAATATTTGGTGCACTTATTGGCCCCCTTCCCAGGACGTACAGAGGATTTTTATGTTGTGTACCTGCTCAGTGATTGTTCGGCCAAAACTTCACAAGCAGTGGGCCTCTTCCTGAGTTTGAGTATCAAAATTAAACAAAGAAGGGACTTGGACAATAGTAGCATGGTACAACTGTGATCAGTAGCCATGACCCTAGTACCCTACATTGGTTTCCCTAGTGCCTGACTTATCCATACTGATCGGGGTAAATAATAGGAGGTAATCTTACAATAATGGCGTATTGGTAAAATAAAAATAATTCCGGTACTCATATGTAATCTGTCTCGGAGGGATGACTCTGGAATAATAATTAAAAGTGAGGTGTTTGCGCCGAGGCTTACAACCAATGGAAAGCTGGGAAGATATAGCATCTTGGATATTCCTTGCTATTGGTTAATTTTAGCAAAGTTTGCCCTGTGTGGATCCGGCATGTTGTTGCACATGCTGTATGTTGTACATCTTATATCATTTAGATTTTATATTTACTTTTGTAAGATTTTAATAATCGTGAGAGTAATGTGATCAGAGTTTTGCAATGACCAAGTAGTCTCGCAATAAAGTTATTATTATTATTATACATGTATGTCTGACTGTACCATCTTTGTAGTCCAACCACTGTACATGAAATTTGGCAGGGCTGTATCTCACATCTTCAGGATTATCTCTGCCAAATATCAGAAAGATGTGATAAAGGGTCCCAATTTTATAAGCCTGCACAGCATATGCAGAGAAGGAGCCTATGCCTGGGATTATTTTACGTGTCACTGTGGTATAAGATCGGTTGGTGATGCTAATTGGCCAGCAGAAATGTCAACCAAATATCCTCATTCTGTGCTGGGACCATCCCAACATCTCTCCCCCACTTGTTACTGGGAAGTCGGAAGCATCTGTTTAGGAAAGAGCCAATAGAGATTCTCTTATGTCCTCTGTCACAGTGCTGCAGGATGTGATTGTGATGATAATTGGCCAGCCTGGATGTGTAAACTATGTCTCCTGATTTCTGGGATGCTATCCCCAAAGTCCCAGTTATGTCCCTTCTATACCCGCCTGAGGGCTGCCCCATATGCCCACCTCGAAGCCACCACCAATTGGTCCTGTAAAGCTGAAAGCATGAAGTAATTGGCCAGTGAATGTTTCTGTCAGTCTATTGGGTTGCTACCCATCCTCCCTCCTACAGTCTCCTTCCCCCTGCCATGCCAGGTGCCTGCCTCTGACTGGCACT
>QEPC01011926.1:2430424-2452916 GCA_003113815.1 Sphenodon punctatus | reverse complement strand
TAAGTAAGCAGTCTATCGACAATCTCCCTAGAGCGAAAATAAATAACCAATCTCTGGGTCTGTTTAACCATAGGGAGTAAATCAAAACGCACAATGTGATGATAGGGTATAAGGCCACCAGTAATACTCATTATATGGTGGCGGATCAAGTGCTTGGAGGACCACTGCGGGCAAAGCCCATGAGGCAAGGGGATAGCCTCAACCGCCAGAGCTGTATAGTTCAACTTCAACTGTGTTGGCGGTTCTCTCCCCCAAGACCTTGTCCCGTCATCCTTCCTCACTGAGGGCTGAGTTTCAGAAGCCCCATCCCCAACTTCCTCCATTTGGGAAGCCATATTAACCCATTCCTTTTCTTTCAACCCCTCCTCTCTCTTTGTGGATTGCGCATTCATTAACCCAACTAACTTCCCCAGCAGCATATGTTGTTCCAAAAGTTGTACATTGATCTTACCCAACTGCTCATATAATTTATGAATTAAATCCCCCACCGCAAGACACTGGTTCCCCAATAATGCATAATCCGGTGGAATCAACTGTACCCCCTCAGTGTCATTACCCGTACAGTTCAGCTCGGCCCCACTCATTGTGGGCGAGGTTGGGCAAGGTTGCACTACATCATAGTCAGTGTCTTGGGATACAGAAGTGAGGCCAGATTCCTCGCTAGCTGCTTCAACGCCCAGGAGGGGATCCTCCCCCCGGTCCCTCCCTGACAGACAGGGCTCTTCGACGAAAAAGTCATCCAATTTAAGCTGTCTGCCTTTTAACCGTGCCCTAGTTTCCATGTCATGCTTCCTTCGCCTCCGTGTCATGTTTCTCCCACAAATATTCAGCTGGAACTCAGACAGTAGGAGGGTGGGCGCCCTGTGCCTGAGGCTGCGCGCACAAGGGCACACGCTGGTGCCGCAGCCGCACTTTTACCTTCTAGGGGGTGTGGCTTGTTACACGGCTCCGCCTCCCAGTCACTGCTGCAGGTGATCAGGGGATTCCCTTCTGGTTCCTCCCTCTAGCACACAGGGCTCCCTGCTAATCCAGGCTGTTGTTGCTGAGTGTCTCCTCCTCGGCTGCTGGGCTCTCCTCTGCACTCTCAGTCCTCTCTTATGATCAGAGGCCAGTCAGCACAGATGGGTGCGCTCATGCCTCAACATCTTTCCCAGTCTGCCAGAGGGTAGGGCACTGCACTGCGTCCCCAGCAAATGGGCCCATCCAACGGGCGACACCCTTTGGATGTCGCCCTTAGGGTGGCGCCCAAGGGCTGACGCCCAAGGGGACCCCAGCCCCTAGTTAACTAATATNAGGAAAGAGCCAATAGAGATTCTCTTATGTCCTCTGTCACAGTGCTGCAGGATGTGATTGTGATGATAATTGACCAGCCTGGATGTGTAAACTATGTCTCCTGATTTCTGGGATGCTATCCCCAAAGTCCCAGTTATGTCCTTTCTATACCCGCCTGAGGGCTGCCCCATATGCCCACCTCGAAGCCACCACCAATTGGTCCTGTAAAGCTGAAAGCATGAAGTAATTGGCCAGTGAATGTTTCTGTCAGTCTATTGGGTTGCTACCCATCCTCCCTCCTACAGTCTCCTTCCCCCTGCCATGCCAGGTGCCTGCCTCTGACTGGCACTGCATGTTCTGCTATTTATCTGAATAACGGTCTTCAAGGGGACAACTTCAATTGCATATAAAATTAGGCCCTTTATCAAATTGTCCTGTAGTTTGGCAGAGATGACAGGGAAGGTGTGGGATACATTCCTGCCAGACGTCTTGTAAACAGGATGGAATATAAAAATGTTACAGCCAGAAATGCATTTTCAAGTTAATGGCTTATAACATCAGAACCCTTTATCCAATCTTTCTGAAATTTGTCAGGATTGGTAATCTTGGGGAGCTCCATAATATTTCTAGGTTTCATGAAAATTTGATGGAAGATGATGAAGCTGTAGCCAGGAATATGTATGAAGCTTTTCTTAAAATCACAACATTCAATTGCTTCTAAAATCAGTTTCTTTTATACAATCGTTTTGAAATTTGGTACACATAGTGCCCTCTGTTGGGGGTACAATCTCCCCAAGTTTAATTACAATTGAATAAGAAACAAAAAAAAGTTATATCCGGAAATACATTTTTCAGTTTTTTCCCATTATTTCAGAAACAAAAATTTGTTTTTGTTTTCATCATTATTATTTGTTGTTTTCGTTATTACAATAACAAAAAACAAAATGAAATTTTTCATTTTTGTTATTGTAACGAAAACAAATTGCACACTCCTACAAGTTGCAGGACTGAGATGTCTTACAGCCTCAGGGCTTAGAAGCTCCAAGGCACTGTCGTGTGTCTGTACCGTGAGCTCCAAAAAATTGAGTCTCTGCTTGAACTCTCTTGCTCTGCTATCTTTGAGATCAGCATATGGAGTGCTTGTTCGGTATAGTCCTTCATTCATTTGGACTTTACATCCCATCCTATCCCGAGGGCTCACGGCAGGTGACAACACATAAAATCCAGTATAATTTAACACCCCCAAATTCCTGACATGTGCCAGCCCCCCCATGTGGGAGCCATGTGAACAATTACTCAAAGAAGAAGAGTCATGCCAAAAAAAAGAGTGTGTGTGTGTGTGTGTGTCGGGGGGGGAAGGGGGGTAGCTTTAGCTCCAGCTGGAAAATGCTATCACAAAACACTATTAATACAATATTTCCCTGACTTTCCTTGCATTAACAAGTTCCAGTCCCAAACAACTCCTAGGAAAGACAGAACTGCACACAGTTCATTTTAAAATTTAAGTAGCTTTTAGCCATTAGTTGGACCATCAAAAAAGTGCTGGACTTGACTCTTACCTGATCAAAAAGAAGGAAGTGCTATTGAGTTATACAATAACTCCACCCCAGAGTTCTGTTCTCAGCTCGCCTGTTGACTTGCATCACCTCGAGCAAATCACATTGCTCTCTGCCTCTGTTTCCCCCTTAGTAAAACTCAAATAATAAATGTTGCCCACCCAAGATGGTATGGGGATTGTCAGACCTCCCTAATATTTGTAAAACTGCTTTGAAACACTTCAGTAGAAATCACTGCAGAGGTGCAAATACATAGAATCACAGAGCTGGAAGGCACCCCAAGAGATATTTTATTTTTTCATTTATTTTATTTTAAAAACTTATTACCCCGCTTCTCCTGCCACAGGCAACTCGGGGCGGCTTACAACAATAAAAACAATTAAAACACAAAAGCAAGGAGGAAACAAAACAACAAAAAAACGCCCCCTATCCCCCCCCCCCCCATCACCCCTCTCCCCCGCCAAATGCTTGGCAGAACAGCCAGGTCTTGCAACTTTTCCAAAAAGAAGGGAGGTCTGGGGCCAGCCGGGCTCCCACTGGAAGAGAGTTCCATAGGTGTGGCGCGGCCACCGAGAACGCCCTCTCCTGCATGGCCACCCGAGAAACTCGAGGACCTTGAACAGGGCATCCCTGAACGACCACAGGGACCGATCCAGGACACGGGGAGTGAGGCGGTCTCACAGATAGGCAGGACCCAGACCTGGAAAACCACCGGCAGCCAGTGCAGAGAGCGGAGCACTGGTGTAATATGCTCCCAGTGGCCCAGTCCCACTAGGAGACGGGCTGCCACATTCTGCACCAGCTGCAATTTCCGAGTCGTCACCCTGGGTAGCCCCACATAGAGTGCGTTACAGTAGTCTAGTCAATAAATAAATAAATAAATAAATAAATTTATTAATTAAGCGTAACAATATGTTATTGCCGGCAAAGCCACAAAAATATACATACATAAACATCAAACATTTTTAAACATATAAATTTATAAGCTTTCGCAGCACCGTCCAACCCTAAACAGTTATCCGTTATCAATTATCAGCTAAATACAGGGGGAGCCACTGACCATAGACTCGCCAATAGGCTTGAATTCCAAAAAGTTTTTCCTCCTCCACATAGCCTGCCTCAGAAAACCGCCCACATCCTTAATCACCTGAATCCTTGGGCTGTTAAGTAAGTATCTAAGAAGATCCCCTTCAGCCCATCCTACCCGTTCCTTAAGTATTGTGTCCAGAAATTTTTCCCTCAAATCGTCGTACAGATGACAAGATAACATAGTATGGGCTACTGTCTCCACAGCTTGCATATCATAGGGACAGAGCCTTTCTAAGAAGGGAATTCCCTCCAGCCTACCCTCATATATCCGTGTGGGGAGAGCATTCACACGAGCCATAAATATGAGTTGTTTATCTCTGATTACTACTTGGGCATCTAGGTAGTGAGCCATAGAGTCTTTATCCGGAGTCCAGGAAGGGTACAAACGCATGTGTGGCGACTGGTTGATCTTAGCCACCTCCTCCTGCCTTCCCACATCTGAGATCCTTGTCTGCACCTCCTTCCAGAGTAAGGCCTGAGGTTTACCTTCCAGATATTTCAATGAGAGACCCATTTTGGCCAAACTCTCACCGACCCACACTTGCCAAGGATTTACATAAGAGTCCTCCTTTATGGCACATAGTAGCGGGGAGTCCTGATCAAATCGGATTTTGCACCAAAACTTCAGGGCCCTAGTGATGGCATACTGGTACCAGCTAATTTGCCCAAATTCTAACCTTAGTGCGGCAAAAGGGGTACCTCTTGGGCTTGCCAGGATAGATTGCAAAAACCTGGCTTGTGTTACATTTATTCTCTGGGCACAAAAAGGTGCCCAGATTTCTGCTCCATATAGGCATTGTGCCCTAACTTTGCTGTTAAATGCCCCTACTGCAGATTTCACTGCGCATTTTCCCAATTTGACAAACACCTTCCCTATCTCCAGTGAAGAGGCTTTAGCCATGGCCTCCATCCTAGAGATATGTTCCCTCCAGGTCCCGGATTTATGGTAGGTTAGACCAAGATATTTAAAGGAGTCTACCTGCTGTACCATCTGCCCCTCCACGGCCCATCTGTGCTGCAATCTCCGTGAGGAGAAAACCATCACCTTTGATTTTTCAAAATTAATAGCCATTTTATTACTACTGCAGAATGCATTGAAGGTGTTCATCTGTCGTTTTAATCCAATGCGAGTTTGTGACAACAATGCCACATCATCTGCATAGAAAAGGGCCCCTATCACTCTTGATGCTAACCTAGGGGGGAAAAATCTACTCTCGGCCATGACCGGTATGATGTCATTAATATAGATGTTGAATAATATCGGAGCTAATACGCATCCTTGACGGACTCCGACTCGAGCCTCAATGGGCACTGTCAGATGCCCCTGTCGATCCGTTTTAACTCTGATTGAGGCGTTTGAGTGCAGTGAAATTATTAACATAAGGAGTCTGCGGTCTATAGAGGTCTCCCTGAGCTTCCTCCAGAGGATAGATCTATCCACCGAGTCAAACGCTGCCCTAAGATCCAAAAAGGCAGCGTACAAGGTCTTACGATGATGAGTATATTTAGCAATAAGATGATATAATACAAAACATAGCTCGGTGGTAGATCTACCCTCCTGGAATCCCGCCTGTTCTGGACAGATGACCCTCTCCCGCTGAGTCCACTCCACCAGCCTATCAGCGAGGAAGTGACCGTAGATCTTAGCCACCACACTCAGCAAGCTAATTGGCCTGTAATCCGCGGGGCATTTCCTTGAGCCTTTTTTAAATATAGGGACCACCACGGCCGTGCCCCAGCCCTCCGGTATCTTCCCAGACTCATTAATAGCTGAAAATAATGCCGCCAGCAGAGGCACCCACCAGTCCCTATGAGCTTTGATAAATTCAGCTTGGATTAGGTCCTGGCCCGAAGCTTTACGGGATTTACAACGATCCACCAGGGCTTCCACCTCTGCTCCAGTAACGGGAGGCCAACTAGGACAATCTGATGGAAGACCCATATCACTCCCAAACTGGCTATCTTCTTGACTAATTCCATAGAGAAGATGGAAATGATCCACCCATTCCTGCGGGTGTATCGGAAACAGGGGGATACTAATCTCTTTCCTTGTTGTTGCATTTATCAGCTGCCAAAAGCGCCTGGAATCCTGCGATTCAGCAGCATCTATCAACTTATCCCACCTCTCCTTTGCATATTTCTTCTTTTTATCAAGGATTAGTTTCTTATAAATTGCTCTATGTTGGAAATATTCCAACGGTACGTTAGGCAATCGAGCCCTCCTATACCCCTTATATAATATTCTAAGGCGAAACTTGGCCATCCGACAATCCTTGTCATACCAGGGCTTCCCTTTACCTGACCCCACCCCAGAAATTGGAGGTACAAGGGTCTCAATCTGCTCTTTTATCCGGTCCCCCAGATGGTTATACATATCAATAGCAACCATCTCGTCGGTTGCTGCAATTACAGTATCTCTTAGAGCAGCAGTTTCAGATGACCAAAGAAACCCAGGGAGAGTAGCCACAAGAGCAGTATTCCACTGTGGAGCCCTGTGTATATCCAGCTGGAAATCATCACACCGTGATTCCTCTGGGGGTTCTTGGACTAAACCGTCTAGTCGGATTGTGAGTAGCAGGGGGAGATGATCCCCCACCACCCTCTCTCCAACCCTAAAATTTACAACTTCTAGCAGGGCTGCTGCCGATACCACACAATAATCAATTACACTGCATCCTGACATCCCCAAATATGTAAATTCCCCCTCTAAATCATTGAATCCAGTACCATTGAGAGCATACAAATTATTATCATAAATAAGCTTCCCCAACCGAATGCCTGCTGAGTTAATCCGCTGATCTTTCGATTTTCTAGAATCCAATATACCGGTAAGGGGATAGTCCGGACATTGGCAATATTGGGCCAGGGACTGATCATTGGGGCCCATTCGTGAATTAAAGTCCCCAGCCAAAATGATCAGCCCATCTGGGTATTGACGTCCCAAACTGCTCAGCAATTCCTCAAGTTTAATCCAGCTCGAGGTAATAAATGATCCAGCATTCACTGGTGGTATATATACCGTTATAATAATCAAAACCACATGCTCAAATTTCAGTACAATGCCTAAGGCTATTGGGGGGACTGGAATCTCTATAATCTCCCTGGGTTTAAGTTCCTGGGAGACAAGACATCCAATCCCCCCACAAGGACGCCCCCTGGAGTTGTAGTTTACTGCCGGGATACTATAAGCTTTAAACCCTTCATATGATATCGGCATCTTGGCCCACGTTTCCTGTACTAACATAATCTGTACTTTCCTAATAAGGTCAGTGAAATCCGGATCATCTATGTGTCTAGCCCAACCGGCTATATTCCAGGAGATAATCAGAGCCATCCCCTCTACTGCAGGGGCTAGTTGTCAGTCCCCGCCAGAGGGTATACAATTTAAACCCAAATCCTCCCCCTCCACATCCAGCCTCTGGGCTGAGAGCTGCCCTCCCCCCTGCTCCACTATCAACCCTGACTCATTTCCTAAGACCAGCTCCCCTAACTGGGAGTGTCTCTGCAATAAGGTATTACCAATCTCCGTCCTCGGAGGGAGACCCGCTATCTGGCCCCTTGTCGAAACTTCCCCCTGTGCTACTGGATCCCTTGACCTACGGTCCGTAGATCCCCCAGCACTTCCATTCAGGCGTATAAATGACCTAACAGCAGTAGATGTGTCATTCAGATTATCCCCCTCTCTTCTTATCGTCTGCCGGACCTTCCTCCTACCCAATGTAGATTTGTTACTCCTCAGAGCTAAGGTAGAGATCACCGTATTTTCATGCACGGAGCTAAGATACACCCCCCAGCTGGCAAATAGGGACCTATAAGTAAGCAGTCTATCGACAATCTCCCTAGAGCGAAAATAAATAACCAATCTCTGGGTCTGTTTAACCATAGGGAGTAAATCAAAACGCACAATGTGATGATAGGGTATAAGGCCACCAGTAATACTCATTATATGGTGGCGGATCAAGTGCTTGGAGGACCACTGCGGGCAAAGCCCATGAGGCAAGGGGATAGCCTCAACCGCCAGAGCTGTATAGTTCAACTTCAACTGTGTTGGCGGTTCCCTCCCGCAAGACCTTGTCCCGTCATCCTTCCCCACTGAGGGCTGAGTTTCAGAAGCCCCATCCCCAACTTCCTCCGTTTGGGATGCCATATTAACCCATTCCTTTTCCTTCAACCCCTCCTCTCTCTTTGTGGATTGCGCGTTCATTAACCCAACTAACTTCCCCAGCAGCATCTGTTGTTCCAAAAGTTGTACATTGATCTTACCCAACTGCTCATATAATTTATGAATTAAATCCCCCACCGCAAGACACTGGTTCCCCAATAATGCATAATCCGGTGGAATCAACTGTACCCCCTCAGTGTCATTACCCGCACAGTTCAGCTCGGCCCCACTCATTGTGGGCGAGGTTGGGCAAGGTTGCACTACATCATAGTCAGTGTCTTGGGGTACAGAAGTGAGGCCAGATTCCTCGCTAGCCGCTTCAACCCCCAGGAGGGGATCCTCCCCCCGGTCCCTCCGTGACAGACAGGGCTCTTCGACGAAAAAGTCATCCAATTTAAGCTGTCTGGCTTTTAACCGTGCCCTAGTTTCCATGTCATGCTTCCTTCGCCTCCGTGTCATGTTTCTCCCACAAATATTCAGCTGGAACTCAAACAGTAGGAGGGTGGGCGCCCTGCGCCTGAGGCTGCGCGCACAAGGGCGCACGCTGGCGCCGCAGCCGCACTTTTACCTTCTAGGGGGTGTGGCTCGTTACACGGCTCCTCCTCCCAGTCACTGCTGCAGGTGATCAGGGGGATCAGGGGATTCCCTTCTGGTTCCTCCCTCTAGCACACAGGGCTCCCTGCTAATCCAGGCTGTTGTTGCTGAGTGTCTCCTCCTCGGCTGCTGGGCTCTCCTCTGCACTCTCAATCCTCTCTTATGATCAGAGGCCAGTCAGCACAGATGGGTGCGCTCATGCCTCAACATCTTTCCCAGTCTGACCAGAGGGTAGGGCACTGCACTGCGTCCCCAGCCTAACGGGCCCATCCAACGGGTGACACCCTTTGGATGTCGCCCTTAGGCTGGCGCCCAAGGACTGATGCCCAAGGGGACCCCAGTCCCTGGTTAACTAATACCTGGCAGGAAGAGAGAGCCAATGAAGGCCAGGCAGGTCAGCACACAGCTCCTCCCCAAGCGTCTCCTTCCCCCAGCAGCTGCACAGGACCTAGTCTAGTCAAGAGGTGATGAAAAGCATGGATGACTGTGGCCAGGTCAGAATCTGAAACGAACGGCCAAAGCCATCACACCAGATGCAACTGGTGGAAAGCACTCCTCGCCACAGCCTCCACCTGGAGATCCAGGCGGAGCTGCGCATCGAGGAGCACCCCTAGACTCCATACCTGGGGGGTCAATGGAGGACAGACCCCATCCGTGCCATCGCCTTACCCGCTAACATCTTGTCTTGTCAGGATTCAGCCGCAATCGATTAGCCCTCATCCAATCCCTCACAGCCGCCAGGCACTGAGCAAGCACCTAGACTGCTGGGCCTGGGTCTGCTGAAAAAGAGAGGTACAGTTGGGTGTCATCAGCATGTTGATGTCACCATACCCTGAATCCCCTAATCACCTCACCAAGTGGCTGCATATACACGTTGAACAGGAGAGGGAACAGAACAGAACCCTGCGGAACTCCACACGAGAGGTCTCGGTATGTTGAAAAACAGTCCCCGAGAACCACCCGCTGGGTTCTTCCAGTCAGGAACGAGCAGAACCATTCAAGTCCCACCCACTCCCGCACAGTCCCGCAGGCGCGTCACTAACATCTCATGATCAACGGTATCAAACGCAGCTGACAGATCTAACAGGATCAGCAGGGTCAAACAACCCCGATCCATATCTCGACACAGGTCATCTACCAAAGCCACAAGTACAGTCTCAGTGCCATAACCCGGTCAAAAGCCAGACTGAGAGAGATCAAGAAAACCGATGCGATCAAGATGCCCCTGCAGCTGCCAAGCCACTACCCGTTCAATAGCCTTCCCTATAAAGGGAAGGTTAGAGACAGGCCGATAGCTGGCAGGGGAACCAGAATCAAGTGATGGTTTCTTGAGCAGAGGCCGCACCACCGCCTCCTTGAGACAGCCCAGCACTCTGCCCTCCCTCAGGGAGGCGTTGATCACTCTAGCCAGCAACAGCCTCATTGTCTCCCAGCAGATCTTAACCACCCAGGACGGGCAAAGGTCTAATTCACAAGAAGTGACCCTGACCGCCCCAGGAACATCCACCACATCGGCAGGCATCACTGACTGAAACTGATCGAAAACCGGACATGACGGGGCTTCCATAACCTCTGATTTCCCTAGTGTAATAAATGCGTCAAAATCGTGGTGAATACGAGTGATTTTGTCCACAAAATAATCCACAAACATGTCACAGCGGGCAGTAGATGACTCCACTCCAAGATTGAGGGATGCCGGACTGACCCGCCCCCGCACTACCCGGAACAGCTCGGCTGGACGGGATTTTTGCAGACGCTATGAGAGCAGCAAGGAACTCCCTCTTTGCTGCCCGCATAGCCATGGCATAGGCTCGTAAACTGACTCTATGCCACAATCTATCGGCTTCAGCACGCGAATGACGCCATCGTCGCTTCAACCACCGCCCATCCTGCTTCAGCAACCGCAGCTCCTCAGAAAACCAAGGAGGTCTGCGGAGCTGCCACCTGGGCAGTGGATGCCTAGGAGTCATCTGATCAATGGCCTCAGTCAGCAAGGTGTTCCACAGCACAACGAGGTCATCAATGAGACAGTCGACAAGGTCAGAGAGTATTTCCCCCAGAGCATTCCGGAACCGTCCTGGTTCCATCATCCTCCGGGGGCAAACCATCCGAATCAGCTCAACACCCTTCCGGGGGCAGATGTGCGCTAGGAGCGAGGTCTGCAGAGGTAATGGTCTGTCCATGACAAGGGCACAGCTGATATCTCCCCCACTAACAGAACACCCGCCTCAAGGCAAGTGCAAAACACAAGGTCCAAGGTGTGTCCTCCCTGATGTGTCGGACCGATAACCATCTCAGCCATGAACTCATGCTCAACTCCTCCAAGGGCGGCATCAGCATGAATGTTGAAGTCCCCCAAGAGTATTGTCATTGGGGACCGCAACACCACCCCCGACACCACCTCTGCCAGAGCATGCAGGGAGGTCGCTGCACAGGTAGGTGCACAGTATACCAGCAGCCCTCCCAAACTGTCCCCTGCCAGATCAAACACAAGATGGAGACCTTCAATACGCAATATGGATTGCACTGGATACCTCCTCACAGACCATCCCTCCTTTAAAATCATAGCTACACCGCCCCCGCACCCCCCGTCCCTCCGACCGCAGCTGATGCTGCACGGAATACCCAGCCGGAACAAGATCAGCCAGAATAGGCCCCGATTCACTATCCAGCCAAGTTTCTGTGATACATACGAGATCGGTGGCATGGTCCAGGATTGTACCTTGGACTGTTGTCGTTTTATTAGCCACCAATCTTGCATTTAACAGCACCATCACAGGGTCGAGGGCCCTCTGACCAAGAACCACCTGCTCCACTGCTTGGGGGGTAGTGAGCGGGACATGCAACAAGCATCTATCCCGCCTCACCGATCTCACCTACCCCCTCTTAGGACCATACCTCCCCCGTCCCATCACGACCCCAATAGCCATGCCCTCCCCCCCAGTCGTGGCCCCCCTGGCTGTCCTGCACTGGCAGTGGGGGAGATCCTCCCCACTCCCCTGGTCCCCACCCTCTCACAGAGAGACCAGACCCTCCCCTTATTGGGTCGAATTCCCCTCTCTCACTGGGGGGGGGGACGAGCCCAACCCTCCCCAACCCAGTCCCCCCCTTGTCCCCACATATGATGGGGAGGAGTCATGTTCCCCTCAAGCCTCCCTCAACCCCATCAACACATACCCTAACCACCCACCCTATCCCATAGCCAGCTTCTCGCAGCCCTCACCCAAGGCCCACACCCAACGGCCCTTTGGCGTGGCCCTTAGGCACACGACCCTGCAGTTCCTCCTAGGGTAAATGGTTAGTCCTTGTACAGTAGCACCGTCTGGAAGGAATCCAGTCCTGGAGGACCTCAATACGGGCAGACACCCTGGCTTCAGTCCAGCCCGACCAGCAGCTCTCTCCCAATGACACTCCCCAACAGGTGTCTACTGAAGGGCCTCCATGGCCCACAAACAGCCCAAACAGCCAACACCCTTAGGTGCCGCCCTTCGGCTGGTGCCCAAGGGCCCCAACCATAGAAGAAATACCTGCAGAGGGAGGAGGGGACAGGGTTGATGGACAGGCTATTTCTCCTCCAGGCACACCCCTCTAGGCTTCCCCCAGCTGGTGCACATACACAGCCCTTATCTAGTCCAGCCTCCTGCCATTAAACAGGATGTGCAGGACCGAACCATCCCTGAGAGATGTCTAAGACCATTTTAAAGGCCTCCAGTGATGGGGCCTCCACAAGCTCCCTTAAAAAATTATTCCTCTACCTAACAATCCCGGTAGCTAGAAAAATTCTTCCTGATGTTTAGCCTAAATCTTTTTTTTCCTTTAATATAAGCCCATTCCCTCAAGTCCTGGCCTCAGTGATCAGAATGTACAACTAGGCACGCACTGTTTTGCCTAAAGCAGTGTGCTACATATTTGAAAACTGCAATCGCACTCTCCCTTAATCTTCTTTTTCTCTAGGCTAAACATTCCCAGTTCTTTCAATCTCTCCTAATGAGTCTTTCTCTTGACCCCTTTCATCAGCCTTGTGGCTCTTCTCTGAACCTTCTTGAGCTTGACACTTACTGGGTGCTTTTACACGGACTGCACCCACACCTCTTCTCCACTGTTCACTCCCAGGTGGCCCAGCTGCTTTGGGCCAGCTCCGCGTACGGTGTTCCAGAACATCCTGAAGCACCACAAGTGGAGCCGGACACCCAAAGCACTGGCCAGCAGGGGCAGAGCAGTGGTCCGTCTATGCAGCAGATGGGCAACTGCAGCTCTGCTTTAGGCTGGGGGTTGCCCCAGCAACACCATAGAGCTAAGGGCGGCAGCCTAGAGTGGTGGCCGAGCAGCCCGCAGATCTATGGTGCGAGGGAAGGAACGCCACGTGGGTGGACTGGGCCATAGTAGCTGCTGGGATCCATTCAAACATAGCGCTGTCAGGGTTGCGGTAAGGGGATGTGAGGCTGGCCACTCCTGGAGCAGATCTGGGGGTGGTCCATCTAAAGACACCCACTCAGGCATCCATGTTCACTACATTTTCCCCATTGGCAACAATGAGGAAAATATAGTGACTATGGGTCCCTGTATAATCTAAACTGTTTCTTCCACCCATGGTTTATATCTCCAGTAATCTCCAGTAGCTCAGCCTATGTCATCCCAACTATGTTTTTGCTGTCATCCTGTGGCTCTGGATCTTACTTTGAGCTGTTCGCTGTGTGACACAGAGGCCTATATTCCATCCCAGGAAGGAGCTAACTGGAAGTCTGAAGTGCTTCTGCCGTCCCCGCTCCTGCTTGATTTATAGCCCCTCTGTGAATCGGGGCTAGCAGCCCGTAAATTTTCTTGTTAGCCTGAGGCCTTTCTCAACACCTTCCCCCAGAGAGCGGTGCTACTTTCAGGCCTGCACCTGGCTATGATTTGAGCTAAGCTGGAAACATGCTGCTCATGGAACTGAAGGACAAAGCGCTCCATGGATGAGAGAAATAGAAAACCCAAAGCCCAGACTCTTCAGAGTTTATATAAAGAAATTAGCCTGTCTGCCTAGTGGCAGCCGTGTGATCCTAGCCCCCCGGAGTTCCCTACTGTCATATGCACAACACAGATCTCAGAGAAAGCTGGAGAGAGACAAAGATGAAAGGTAATTATTTTTCAGGTTCACTGTTCTGTAAAAGCATAAGATCAAGGGGTTGGCATCTAAATGGTGTTCGCTCCCCAGAACTGATGCACCCATTAACTTAATAGCACTTTGCTTGTAGTTAAGACAAAATTATCCTCTATGATCAACAGTTGCTATTCCTATCACATACCCTGGAGCCATGTGAGATTCCGATCTCACACTGCTTGTAAGCTGGCCCACCCTACTAACTTCAGTAGACTTTCTCCTGATCCACACCATGGGTGTTAACAGACATGACGTTGGCCTGCTGTGGCCCAGGACCCGTCAGCGTGCGTGTTCATGTGCTGCCAGATGTGGGTCTGCTTCTGCCCCAGGGCAGGTTGGTGGCTGGCCCGTGATGTGCCCTGGGCCCAATCCTGGGTGCCCATTCCAGTCAAAGGGCCACCCATGTGGACCAATGCGTCATTTTGGCCCCGCCATCCACCAACATGGCTAGTTGCCATGGCTATGTGTCATGGTGGGGGCGGGGCAGAGGCGAGGCCAGCCACCTACATGTTTGTTGCAGTCCCCCCTATCTGGGATGTGGGGGTGGTGGGACAGCTCTCCTGGCGGTAGGCAGATTTGTCCCGTGCTGCTCATCGACCTGGAGAGTTGCGTCTGCAGTTTTCTGGGCTGGGCCGGGGAGCCGTGTGCATGTTTGTTTTTACACCATGTCAGAACTAAGTACTGGGAGTGGGGCGGGGGGTCCCCCCATGATGTTACTGCAAATCTTTCCTGTGACAGAGAGGGGCATGTGAGAGTGATCAGAGGACAAAAATATATGTGCCCTAAGTGTGCCTTGCTTGCTAAGGCATGAAACTGTTTCAAGGAGAAAGTCGAGAGGAGAACACACTTCTCTTTAGATTGTATCTTTTCTCAGCAATAATACCCTTAAAATTGATATTTTGAGTGCCACATTAATGGGCACAGCTTTGCTGAAATCAGTAGGCCACATAATGCAGTGAAACTCCACTGACCGACAAATCCAAATCACTGCATAATTTGGTAGGGGTGGGACATAGGGCCTTTCCCCCCAAAATTTGGGGAATCAGACCAAAAGGGAACCAAAACCAGGGTCTGGGACCAAAAAACCCCATCCCAATTCCCTGTGATAGGGCATCCAGCCTCCCCCACCAGCATTCCCCAGGGCCCACTACCGGCCTTGGAATGTGGGGCCCTGCATCCCTAACACCCCCAACCTCGGGGCCCATCTTTATCCCACCCCCGGGACCCTGCTGGCTGGCATGTAGTTACTGGTCCGAACCTCGGATGGGAGCGAGGAGCCACTGTTTCTGCTGCTGGCTGTCAGGCTGCCTCCGCTGCTGGGAGGCTGTGCTATGCAGTTGGTCGACCGGCCAGCCGGGCCACCTACGCTGCCAGGCAGCTGTGATATAGCTGTGGGAGGCTTGCTGGCAGGCCTCCTTCCAAATTTCTAGGGCGTGCTGCTTTGGCAGTGCACATGCACAAAAGGGCCACTGGAGCCATTTGCGCATGTACAGCCCTTTTCCAAAATGGCGCCAGCAGCCTTGGTGCCATTTTGGAAAAGGGCAGCCATTGCCAATGCTGCTGGCGCCATTTTGGAAAAGGGCTGCCCATGTGCAAGAATGTGCGCTCCTGGAGCAGGCAGCTCCAGTAGTGAGCCCTGGGAACTTGGAAGGAGGCCCACCAGTAGGCTTCCAACAGCCGCAGTGGCTGTGGTGCAGCCACCCGGTAGTGGAGGCAGCCTGGCCCGACTGACCTCCCAGCAGCAGAGGCAGCCTGGCTGGCCTCCCACCAGCAGAGGAGACCCGGCCCAACACAGCCAGCAGTGGAGACAGCGGCTTCCCACCCCCATCTTCTGAGGTCCAAACTAGTAAGTACATGCCAGCCAACAGGGACCCAGGGGGTTGGGGGTCAAGATGGGCCTGTTCGGTGTTAGGGACACAGATCCCCTCCCTCAACTCTGAGACCAGTAGTGGGCCCAGGGAATGGAGGAGGGTGGAGGAGACTGGACCCCGGTTCCCCTTCCCTTTGAAGTCATAGAACTGAAAATCAGAACCATAACAGGCCAATTTTTGGACGCTTCGGTTTCAAACCAAAACAGCCACATTCGGACTGTTTGGGTTGAAACCAAAATTCCCACCCCTATGATTTGAGTCAATGGAGTTGCCCCCTCTCACAACAGGCCTGAATTTGGAGGACAGCAGAACTTCCCCCACATAGAAGAAGTTACACGTCCAAAGGACTTCTAGTAGCTTCTCTCTGCAGGAAGCAGTTTGGGGACTTGTCCCTGAGACCCACGTTCGTTTCTCCCGCTTCTGTCACTGGAGCAGAGTATGCAAGTGTCACTCTGCAGCATTGTTTTACTACAGGATCAAACCTTTTGACCTAAAGAGTAAAAAGTCCAGTCCTTTTGCCTCATCATACCAGAGTGCAAGTGAGCCAGACAGCTTAAACCTGGCAGTAGCTGGCTGCCCAAAGCTACCAAAAACTTGGCAACAAACCCTGGAGTTTGTGGGTCATAGTTGTACTGTCTCAATGAGGCTGTTTATTAAATCACCACTAAACAAAGCAACCAGTCTTACTCTTGGAGTCCAATGTACCCATTTGCATCTTTGTAAAAAGGATTAGAAGGAACCCTGTTGTTTGGGTGTCATTTTGTGTCTTTGAGACCGTATGACTTCATCCACTTTCATGGTCTTGCTCCCTTCCCATAATTAGATTTACTTCTGATTTTTTACAACCACCTCGGCATGTTGAAGGGGTGAGACGCGTTACTCAGTGTGAAAATTATTTAAACAAATATGGCAAAGTCCCACACTCCCCCATAGCCCCCCCAGGATGTTTTACAGCTTCTGTGATTAGCCAGATCTGCTGAGCTTTAGGCAAGATTCCATTTTTCATGACTTACCAAAAATAAACCTTGTGCTAAAAATAGTAGCCTGAACAATCAAGTAAGGTACAAAATTGCAATCTAAGGGGCTGGCTCTCATTTATACTGTCATAAATAGGGAGTAACTTGGTTGAGATACATGAAATCAAATGAATGCAAAACTGGTGTAAGTGAGAAGAGAATCATTGAGTCTCGAGGGTTGGACACTTTGGTAGCCGGACGGTTTTCAGCAGCAAATTAAGGGACCAATTTTTTTTTTGCAGGTGCAGCTGTCTAAATTTAGTGCCACTGTTTGAGGACAGTGCGGTTTTTGAGGATTTACACTGGCATATCTGAGAGTAGAAGCTAACACCAGACTGACACCTTATATTTGAGAGTAGATGGGAGCAGCCAACACCCTGCTGTCTTTGATCCTCTCATTGGCTACAAACAGCTTCATCCGTTATCTCTAAACTCCCTACATCTTTTCACTCATAGACTTGTGCCTTAGCCCCAAGATCATCCTTCATTCTTTCCCCCACCACTGTCCACAGCAAGCAGAAAAGACCTTGGCTAGGCAGCCACATGCCAATCTTGGGCTGCTTTCAGACCTTCCCCTCCTCCCCGCTGCGCATATTCTGGCTGCAGGAGGGAATGCACAGCCAGGATATGCGCGGGGATTGGCCGGTTTGAAAGCCCCCCTCCCCCTCATGCGGCTTTGCCAGCAGACACACGCAGGGTGCAGAGCAGGAAATCCAGCTCTACATCCCTACGCGTGTTTGCCGGCAAAGCCGCATGGGGGGCCTTTCAGACTGGCAGCACCCCGCGCATATCCTGGCTGCGCATTCCCTCCTGCAGCCAGAAAATGCCGAGGGCGGGGGGGGAAGGTCTGAAAGCGGCCCTAGTTTCACATATTCTTTATGTTGGAAAAACAACTCCAGATGACATCACCTTTTTGCACCAACAAACCCTAATGACCACTAGGGGCATTGGGAGTAGAGATAGTGAGTTAGTGTGAGTGTCACTTTAACCTTTCCTGATCTCTGCTTCTAAGCCCCCTCCCAAGTGGGATGTGCCCAGGAAGATCCTACTGGACTTCCTCCTTCTTCCTGACCTTTCGCCATTCCTACCTTCTCTCTCTGACTTTCAACATGACCGGCCACCATGCTGGTGGCAGCTAGCTAGTAAGAACTAGGGATAGGCCTTTCCTATCACAATGTACTTCTCAATAAAGTAGATTAATTTAATCTAGAAACAATCTCCAAGGTGTTGATTACTACTAAGCTGTTGCTACTAAGAATACAAGCTGCTTTTGGTTTTTTGACCACTAATAAAATTCCAACACTACACTTGTCAAAAAGTGCAGTGGTCTGGTACTCTATTCAGTGCCCTTTCAAATACTTTGGGTGTCACTATCTTTCCTTCTGTGACCTTCTGTGTTCTTGGTGTGCTTGACGAGCTAATTTTACCAATTAGCAATAGGAAATGGATTGCAGTGGCTATTCTGATGACCAGGCTAAACGAGGTATCCTGAGAAAGTAGAAGTCTGACTTTCTTCCAGCGTATTCTGATTGGCTGAGCGAGTTTTCTACTACTGCATGAATGTGGAAAAAATGTGTAGTAGAAAAGCCTGGAAAAAATATGAGGATGTCTGGTCACACGTTCAAGAGTTGCGTATCATTTGTTAACTAATTTCATAATATTTAATAATAATAAAATGATGTATCTCTGTGGTCTGTATTCATTCACTGGCTCTCACATACATTTGTATTTAGATATTTTAACAGACATTGTCACCTTATGGGATCGGGAGGAGGGTTGTAGGGGGGGGTTCCTTACGTTTTGTACATAATGAAAGCTGAATTTTGCTATGTTTGATTCTTGTTTTTTTATCTTATGGACCTATCTATATTTTGCCTTATGGTATAACACAGTTATACGTAAACAATAAAAAGAAAGTTTTTTTAAAAAAGGCAAGACCTTGGCTTTTAAAGCCTCCTGCGAACAATCCCACTTGATAGCAGCACCAGATTCGACTGATTTGCTTCAGACAGAGGCGAAGCTCCAGCAATTCAAACCTGCATTTCTAGGGCATCTAGGTATTTCTAACTGATGCTCGCCCCTCTCCAGTGACTTGCCCCCTTTTGTCAGGCCTCTCTGTAATCTCTCACTGAACTATTCATCAGCCAACCCTCCATGTAGATGCTGCTGCTAACTCGCGGGGACCCATTTCAAAGGCATTGCATTGTGAGGTGAAACACAGCTGGAAAAGGAAGAAAATAAAGTACTTGAGGACTTTTAAAAAGCCCCTGGTGCCAGGCCAGCTCCCTGCAGGCTGAAGCTGCCATTTCACTCACAGAACACTGTGGAATATATTTTTCATCTTCGTGTTGGCTGGCATCTGACATCAGCATTGTGCCTGGTGTCACCTAGCTGATAAAACATGGCTACATTGCCATTCAGGCTGGCAATGAGAGAGCCAGACAAAGAGGAGCAATGAGAAAGAGACATTTCAAGGGGCTTTCAAGGATGTTTCTTAACTCTCTTTATAAGCTTCTCAAAGCTCCGTCCCTCCTTCCATTAACTTCCCCCCAGGTGGGAGCCTCCCCTTAGGAAGCTTTGGTTCGCCACATAATATGCGGATTGTGACTGGCTGGGTGATCAGGTGGGAAATGGCGAAAGGTTCAGTCACAGCGAGGGAATGGATGGCTGTTGGGTAGGAAGATGTGTTAAAGAGCCTTTCCCCACGACATTACTGGCTGGGCTCCAGCTCAGATCAGCAACAGAGAAGTTACAATGGGACTTTAAATTATTTCTCACCTGATGTAACAGTTCACCTATTAAATATTTTTATGACATGGATAAATCTGACATGGTGTCAGTCAGAAAGTCAGCTGGACAGCTAGACCCCGTCTGCCACCTCACTGGGGCATCACTCTGAGCTGCCCACTAGTCTGGGGTGCTGTAACCAGAAGGAGATTGCATTCTGCTCTCAGAAGCTAAACAGACACAGGGATGGTCAGTAGTTGGACCATATAACACTAGTAGCAAGGATAATTTAATTCTATTTATTTATGTATTTGTTCGTTTACTGTTTTTCTACCCCTCCTGCTCACAGAGGGTAGTTTCAGACGTGACGGGGTCAATTGGCCCCGTCACAGAAACAAACCTTTGATTCCCCGCCGGGGCCACCGCGTCACGGGCGAACAGACGTGGTGGTGGCTCCCGGCGGGGAATCGGGGAGGGGGCGGGCGTCCAGACGAGACAGCTTGGTTCATCACGGCGGGGAATCACATTCGCCACGCAACCGGCCCCGGCCCTGCAGGTTCAGCCGATCGCGTGGTGAATGTGATTCCCCGCCGTGATTGACCGTGATGAACATCTGGGGGGGGAACTTCCGTCCCCCCATCAGACGTTACGGGATCACTTTCACCATGTGCAGATTGACTGTGGTTGACTGTGATCTCGTAACGTCTGAAAATACCCAGAATAGTACACTTACCTACCTCCTGTACTGCTAGGGGGTGCGGTGTCAATGGAGGTGCTATCTTTGCAGTAAGGTAGAAAATCTTGCCAATTGTGATTATTAATGTTCCCATAATTTTTTTTACAAGCATAAGGGCTTGTTTTTAGGTGCATTGCATTCGGCCCAACTAATTTTCCTGTACACTTCCCATTTAATGTTCTTCCCGGCCTTAGCAATTGTGTGATGTTCTTGAATGCAGTTTAAAAATTGTTTTGTAACTTCCACCCCAGAGGAAGCTGCATTTCAGTGATGGTTATACTGATTTCTGGTTTGTAAATATTGCTGAGCACTTTGTTTGGAAATGTTTATTCTTTTCTTGCTCCCTTTGTATGGCAACTTAATGGACACTTGTGCAGGCTTCCAGTGAGGCACAGAAGGTGGGGACATATGTGAGCTTTTGAAGGGCTTACTACTAAAGAGATCGCTGCAACTTTTGTACACCATCCTTTTAAGTGATGCATGTGTCTCCTTTCCCCTCTCCAAGGACAAAAGTTAGCAGCTGATACATGCAAAGAAATATCCTTCCTTAGAACATAAGGCAGAACTTGTGTTCCTTTGCCGAATCTAGAGAGAGTGTGGTTGCTTTGTTGGTCCTGAGTGACAGAGGTGGTGACAAATTAGTTCAAATGATTATCTTTTATTGAACCAACTATTGTTGGTGGAAATGTGCAAGCTTTCGGACCTCACAAGGTCCTTCCTCAGGCTAAATCTAGAACAAGTTTTTTTATATTTCCAAGAATAGGGAATGGATTACATCTGCCGCATCCTTATTTCCTGTGAATAGCTTTAAGTTAAAGTTTATGGCACCCCCTGGTTAAGAGAGGAGGATATCTCAGCAACAGTTTCCTCCCCTGCAGGTCAGATTCTAATCCATTATTAAGCCTGAAACATGAGGAGAAGGATGCACTCCTGGAGATACCAAATGTGGCCCATCCCTTACCTTCAGTACAGGTGGCCAAATTCTCCTGCCACTTTTGCTAGTGAAATTCCCTTAAACTCAGTGGGATTGCGCTGCAGTGACTTTTTTCCTTTTTCCTTTTTTTCCTTAATTTTCAGGAAAATTACGGTGAAATTTTCACCTTGATGCCCCATTCATGTAGGATGAGATCATGCACAATATACTTAACCCATGGTCCTGAATCCACTTACTTGAGAGTAGTCTCACTGAAGTCATTAGGCCTACTCGAATAAATTTTGTCAGGCGTGTAGCCCTAATTTGAAATCAGTAACCATGTTTTGCATGTCCTGCCCATCTAACTTCAAACCCTGGTATTTTCCTCATTAGAAAACAAATACATCTCTGGGAGCTGGTTATCTCCCCTCGCCACTGTGTTTGATGGACATGCAGAAACAAGCTGTCTGTCATTCCCTCTGGTGCATGAAATAGTTTGTCTCCCAGATGTTAATTTAGTTAGATCACAGCCAAAGGGCGTAGCTTGTATTCGTGCCAATGCCTAATGAGCAACTCATTTGAATCCATGCAAAGTACCAGGGAGCATGGAGACATGCTAATTAAAGTGACTGCTGTTCTTTAAGCAGTAATTCCCCCCAAAGAGGGTATTATCATGCAAATAGGGCCCACTTAGGTGATGTAAAGGCCTTAGGGAAGAACTGAGCCTCTCTAATAAGGTTTGCGGGGGCATTAATCAAGAAAGCATTTACTAGTGTTATAGTCCAGGGGGAAAAACATGATTCTACTTTCATTTATTTAGATCTTTGGCTCTCAGGGCTTTGATATTGGACAATGGGACCAAGCAAGAGGACTCTGCTCATGGTAATGTATTTATGAATAGTCCCAGACCTTCACGTGATCCAATTCAGAACTTTTTCAAAGTTCAGAGGTTCTTAGAAATGGGGATTTAGATAAACTCCATCATAAACATATTATGATGGGGTGTGTAGAAAAAATATTTTTAAATGATGTATGTACTAAAGAGCAATGGGCATATGTGTGTACCAGAGAGCAGTAGAGAGAGCAGGAAGGTTGTGTGGGTGTGTAGGTAATAGTGAGTTTGTTGAGCGTGAGTGCATGGTAGGGAGAACCAGGGTTGTATATGTTGCTGGGTTGTTGTAACTATTTATTGTAGTTATTGTACAATACTTGTAGTTATTGTAACTACTTATTGTAACAACAACCAGGGTTGTTGTAACTACTTATTGACTATTATGATTAAGTGACTTGTTCCACCACAGTTATTGCAGAGTGTCATGAATGGTTGGGGTTCCCCTGGCCCCTTTCAGTGACTTAGTTCCCTCACTTATGACACCTGTTGGACCAGTTCCCAACAGAACTGCCCCCCCCCCCCCA